>BRDA01033981.1:34185-59776 GCA_036984385.1 Crenuchus spilurus | reverse complement strand
TTGCCAGGAAAGCTTTGCTGCTCATATTTGCTCTTTGATGGCTCAGGAGGCTAAAGTGAGATTCTCTGAGAAATAGCCCGAGACAAAAATGTCATGATAATCATTCACAACCTCAGAAGAGAGAAGACTTTAAGAATTTAAGATTCATCTTTAAGTAAATAACTTTTCACTGTCTGAGAAGACTTGTGAGAAATATTTGAGCAATAGGAGACTAAAGCTAATGTGCTAGTATTGTATCCTTATGATTCAGGCCTAAGTTGATGGCTATGCATTGCAGAGAGTAGCTTTGCTGGATCAGATAAATACATTTTAGATGATGCGCTTCCTTCCTCTGACTCACATGAACAGTTAAGATTTTAATCTGGCTACTGGATGTCAGTCATACACAAAAACGCTGTGAGAACCATGATGCTATAGACATGAACCATGAACCAAAAATTTTAGTCCCTTGAGAAAGTCAGATTAAGATTTAGCCTACATTATTTTAAAAAATGTCTTAAGGGTGCAAATTAAACCTAAGGCTTTTAAACTTCCCGTAGATAAGTGGGACCAATCCAGGGCGACCAATCCTCCATGAGTTGTGACATCACAACCACAATAATCACTAATTGCTGTTGAACTCCAATTCAAAATCAAACAACTAAACTTTTATCAAAATGAGAAATTATTATTATTATTATTATTGTGGTTGTTACTATTATTTATTTTATTATTTTTTGTTGTTATTGCTATTATTAAATTTTTTTTTTTTAATTGCTGTAGTTGTTTTTGTTCTTGTTGTTACTATTATTTATTGTATTATTATTATTATTTTATTTTATTATTATTTTATTATTATTTTATTATTATTATTATTTTATTATTATTATTATTTTATTATTATTTTATTATTATTATTATTATTATTATATACCGTTTTTTTTTTATGATAGAAATTGTTACTTTTTACTGCATTTATGTTTATTCTTACATGCAGTTAGTTTCTAAAGCACTTTTTAGACACTCAAAGCTCTTTGACATTTGGGACACATGAGAGACCACCAGCAATGGTCCACATCCACCTGTAGCACCACAACTCTCAGCACACAGAGACAGAGAAGTGAGGAGAGACTGAGCCAGTTTATGAAGATAGGGATGAGTAAAAGTGGACAGGACAGCAGGGTAACACTTTGACTCTTAGAGGACATGACCTGACCTCAGAGAATCTGGACCATGTGAAAGACAGCACTGTTTACACTGTACAGAGTCCCGTCACTGCACTGGTTGTGTTATGCAGGTGCTATGACTTCTAATCCATTTTATTGTTTTTTAAACACACACTTGCCAACATAACTGGTTTAAAATATTTGCTTTTATTGCACAGTACTGTATGTGCTCTTCTCCAGAGAGAAGGAAACCCATTCACACTTCCAACAGACACAAAGGTGTCATCTACACAAGTGATAAACATCTGCTGAGCTCTTCTCAAAGCAGAAGCCAGTGCTGTGGTGAGATTGAAATCACAGCATAATAACATAACAGAGGAATAATTGGGGATGTAAGACGAGTCTGATAACTTGAGTATCGCAGTATTATGATCTGAGATACTGTATTGATTGACAAACACACTGCAGACTGTAATGTATAGTTAATATGTAAAGCTTGCTGGCAGGCAGTGGTTCATTATGTATTGTGTTTAAACCTCCAGCCACTAGATGGCAGTGTTGTGATCTACCTTCAGCTATTAGACTCGTCCATGTACACTCTTAAAAAAGATGGCACATATAAAACCATGAACACTCAAGGAACCCAAAGCGTTCTTCACAGTGAGGAGGAATGTTCTGTTATATACAGAACCTTTGTAAAAAATTTTCTATATAGAACCAAAAAAACATTCCAAGTTTGCCATAATAACTACAACAGAACCCTTTTGGGACTATATAGAACAATTTTCAAAAAGGTTCTGTATAGAACCATCAACACTTTCAGCATCACTCTGAAGAACACTTTCACTATGCAAAGAACTCTTTATCCACACGAATGGTTCTTTGAGTGTTCATGGTTCAATATAGAACCAATTTCTTTATTAATGAACCCTTGAAGAACCATTTTCTTTAAGCGTGTAGTGTGACCACTGACTGTTGTACTAAAAGCTGATTTTAAAACTTGCAAAATATCAGCTTGCTTAGAATATCACAGTAGATTAGATTAAAGCTTTATTAATCCTTTATTTATTTATTTTAATATTTATCTATTTAATATTAATATTTATTTATTAATTCCTTCAGGGAAACAAAGTCACAATATCTGTCAATTCTGGCAGGTTCTTGCTAATACAGTTCTACAAATAATAATGTTTGAAATGTGTTTTACTCCTTTTTCTTTCTATTATTATTATTATTATTATTATTATTATTATTAATATTTGTTTATTTGTTTGAAGAACTGTATTGTTAAAAGTAATAAATCTTATATATCTTACATTTGATCACTTTGGCTTATAACTCATGGAAATCACAAATCCAGAATCTCAAATTTTTAGAATATTAAATTTGGAGTTTGCGTAAGTTACTATTTAAACATTATCAACATTAAAACAAAAAAAGTTATTTTACATGGATATAATATATAAAATATGACCGTTAACCTTTTTTGACTAAATTATGAACAAAAATGACATTTTTCACAATTAAAATTTTTTTATAGATAATTTTATTCCCATATTTACTGACTAAAATTATTTCAGTCAAATGTACAGACAATGTTTGGGGGGGGGGAGCCTCATCGTTTCTACTGTTTTGTTCATTGTGAAATGCCACAAGAAGCTGGAACTTTCAGATATTATGAAGAAACATTTTCTTAAATTGTATCGTCTGTACTGAAGTTTTTTTTTTTTTCATTTCAGGTGCAGAACGTCACCATGACATCATCTGTGATCCCACACCTTGTCCTTGTTCTGTGCCTTTGGGGGTGGAGCTGCTCCAGCATGGCGTTCCCCTTCAACATGTCTGTGGAAGGTAGCGCAGATGAACCAGAGTTGATTTTCCCAACAACCCGCAACACTCAAGTCCCGCCTCCATCCCCACCATCCCCTTCTCCTCCGCCCAGTATCACCACCACTTTCATCCGCATCAAGGACTTCCTGTTCAACCGCGTTGTGGACTTCCTGAGGGACAACCTGCTCCTTATCATCGTAGTGACGTCACTGCTGGTCGTCATCGTCTTCATCGCGTGTTGTGCCTCGGCAATGAGTCACAAGCGCAAGCTCGAAGCCTACTACCCACCTAAAAAGCAAGTCCCCCGGAAGTATGTGACGAACCAAGAGGCAGAAAGACCACAGCAGCAGCAAGCCCACCCAGACCACAAGCCTCAGGGCACCAGCAGTTACTTGCGTACCCCTTCCAAGGCCCTGGTGGGTGAAAAAGACGGCAAAGACCCCAGACCAAAGCCGCAAGAGGTGGCGAAGCCAGCTGAGGAAGTGGAGGAGGTGGAGGTGCCGAAGGAAGAAGAGAAGAAGAAGAAAACCGAGGAACCCAAGCCCAGCACTTCAGCTGCAGGAAACGGCCAAGTGCTTGTGTGCACCTGCCACTTGAGGAAGGCCCAATGAGAAAAGGTCCAGATGACTGGATAACGGCTTTCAGGACTTGAGGATTCAGACTTTGGTTGCTGGGACTGATCATGTCAAGCCTCTAAAATCAGTCACTCGGTCTGGTAAACATCATTGGATCACACATCAAAATCAAGCTTTGAAGCCCTTCTGCCTTTGGAATGACACGTGACATTGTACCAAGCAACGTTTTGAAGGTTTTGAGTGAAGAAAAGTCCCCTTTAGCTTGTATTTATCAAACTTCTCAGACCAAGACAAGTAGATCCGGTCCGTCTTCGACTCTGATCAGCTTTCTTTTTCTGAGATGCTTGACAAATACTGTGATTCATCAAAGTATCCTAAAATCAAGAAACATCAGTGTATCACCAAAAAGTGTGTTCAAAATACAGAACCCGACACGTCCTGGACTATGTTACCAAGTATATGGACAGTCTCCATTACAAGTCCATTAAAGCAGGACTACCCCACCCTATGGATCGCCTTCAAAGTTTAGTTCCAACCCTAACTTAACACAACTACCTGTAATGTTCACGGTTTATTGATAAGACGGTTCAGGTGTGTTGGATTAGGTCTTTATCTTAACTCTGCTGAGTACAAGGCTGAGACTCTAGGAGTGTCTGAAATTGTCCATTTGTTTACTCGTTCACCAGAAAGTTCTACATAGGGTAGAAGTGAGGGACGACAATTACGTACAACAGAAACAAATGACAATCCAGGACATCAACAGTGGAGGATACTGGCATGAAAATAGATCTCCAACACATTTTAAATACATTTTCTAATGTTTGTCATGACTATAAATACAAAAACAAATATTTGATTCTATACTTATTACCATATCATTAATTAAACTGAAATGCCTATAATTAATTATTATAATAATTATATAACGATATATTACATGTAAACGCTAAATTCACTCTGGTGGATTTGCCCACCATCTTTGTTGAGTGAGGAAATCACGATGCGTTGTGTTACGTTAGCCTGTGCATAGTGAACATCGGTTGTACATTTACAGCTAACAAAAGAACGTAGCAAGAACATTGCGAGAACGTTCCATTTAGGTTATGCTAATGTTTACAGAATGTTATGGTGTGGAGTTCTTGCTTGGTTATCAGAACATTAGTTGTGAACATTAGGCCAGAACATTCTTTGAACATTCCCTTAATGTTATTATTATTATACTCCCGGTCAGGTGACAAACAGGGAACATTCATCGTTAGGCTAACGTTAGGTTGGAATGTTATATAACGTTAGGTTGGAACGTTATATAACGTTGGGTTGGAACGTTATATCTAGGTTTGTTCAAACTTTAATCAAAACCTTCAAAGAACATTCCAGGACCGTTGTCATTTAACAGAACCATGCAAGAACGATACCAGAACGTTAGTTTAACGTTTGGTGTTACATGTGTATAGTGCATTGTAACAATAGTGTTCACTGGGGATAACGAAATAGAACAGTAAACAGGGTTTGATTTCAGACACAGCCTCTTTTTTTACAGTCTGGACTTAATGTGAGCTTGCAAATCTGAAGCCAAATGTTTGTGCTTGTAGTGTAAACTAGACTTAAGCATTGTGTGCATATTTTACAGCTGATAAGACCTGATGTGTACTTTTTTGTTTCCATTACAGGGACCTGCTTTTGAATATTTAATCTGTATTGTTTTTATGTGGAGAGGCTTTCGGCAACTGTTTTAAGTTAAATCCATCCATTACTAAAAGTCAACACTTCTAACATGTAAGGAGACTTTGTTATATTAAATCATTTAGTCATAAGTGTTTTGTCGTTTAGTCTTTGTTCTGTCAAAAGAAAAGTCAAGACTAGTGAATCTTGGGACTAATGCTGAATGTGCAGCTTGTTGCTCCTCATTGATGGAGTACAGTAAGAGACTCATCCTCTGATGTTTGTGTTGGCCTTTCCAAGGATTACGGTCATTACTAAAAAGTAATACATTACTGATTACTTCTCAAAAACTGTAATGTGATTACTTATTACTTTCTGGACAGAGTAATCTCATTCCTCATTACTTTGAAGGTGCTTTCACACCTACGTTGTTTGGTTGGGATTTTCAGACAGTTTGGACCGAATCAAAATAACAAGTCTGAAAGGGTTCACAAACCACGATCCGGACAAAAGGAGCAAAGTTTTGTTCCAACCAAAAGAGGTGGTGTCGGTCCGGATCTACTGAACCTTGGTCCGGTTCATGTGCAGTATGAAAACACTTCCAGAAGGTCCAGAGTTTCGGACCAATTACAGGAAACGGAGATGTCAAGACTGGCAGGATTGCTTGCCACTTTTTCCTCTTTATCTTTTGGATTCAGGCTTTATTCAGTTGCTTCAGGACAAGCATGTTCATTTGGCAGATTTGAACTACCCTAGAGTATTGTGCCTGAAGTTGCTGCTGCTAGTATAAATACCATAATAACAGCACTCCTGTGGTAACGAAATTAATCTGTTCACTCATTTCAACCTGGAAACACTTCCCGCCAAATTAACCGCCCACTGAATTGGCAACACGCAAACGTCAGACGCACGTCCTTCTACAAAGCAATCAGTGTCAAGTGTAGGAAGATGCACCCATGTAAGTGATGATGACAGGATGTACACATATACAAAAGTCTTGTGCGCTCACAAAAATGCAGTGTGACAACAAAACTAACCGGCCCGAATATATACAACGTAACAAACACAGGAGCCTTGGTTCAGTGCATAGTCCAGACTTTCAGGTGTAAAAATGCCCTAAGTCTACTTTACTCTATAAAACCCAAACTAATCTGTAACAAAATACAAAAAAACCCTAAATCTCAGTGAGTTTTATTTAAAAGGCAAGTAACAGAAAACGAACTGATTTGAACAAACAGCTACTCCTAAATTAACAGTAATTCTAATGGCTAATGCTAACTGAACACTAATGCTAACAGCTATTGCTGAGTACTAATGTTAACAGCTAATGCTAATTGAACGCTAGAACTAACAGCTAATGCTAACTGAACACCCAGAAAATGGCCTGTGAACAGCTAAAACACACAAAGCTAAAAACAGTCTCTTTGAATCCAAGTTTTAAAAGTTGGTCCTGAAATAAGTACAGAGCTAACCTTAGCTTCCTTTTTTGTAAGGACCTTATTGGAATTCCCTGTTCCACCTTAAGTGGGGCAGCAGTTAGTGTCAGTCACCTGCCATTTAAGGTGGAATGGCAACTTTGAAAATAAAAATAATGCCTAAACTCGAGACTGACTCCTTTCAGTAATGTTTCAGGAGCTTTTGTTTTGTTTTGTTTTTTTAATGTAAATGGGGCACAAGGAATGTCAACAAACAATAAATATGCATTAAATGTGTTTTAAATCACTGAACATACTGTTGTTCTCTTGAAGACGGATGAGAAAGGTAAGTTAATATTTTTATTAGGTTGGTAACTGTAATGTGATTACATTCATATTAACTGTAATACTTTATGTAGATACAGGAAATTACTGTAACACGTTGTACTGCTTTACCCTAACACTGGCCATTTCCAAGCTCAGATATTAGGACCTACCTACCATATCAGTATCACTGCTATGCTAAGACTAAGCCACCATCTAAATAATCTGGCCAACAGTGATCCTAGGAAAGAACCAGTTCAATAAATGGGGTATAATACAGCTTCATCAATTGTGAAACTACACAGGCAGCCTAGCAAAAGAAGCCTAGTTCTGACAGCAATGATGTCTGGCCTGCAATTTTGGCCTTGGTGAATGTACTGGCACTGCTCATGCTGTTCTACCCAAAGGTCTCATAGCAAAGCAAGAGAAAAGGTCCTTTTGTCACAACGTTGTCTGCAATCTCAAATTCAATCAATATTTCAGAAGGCCCGTACAAGAGCCCCTTCTCCGTGCTCTGAAAATAGACTGGGCTCATGTTTGAGTCCAGACACTTCGATTTGGCCTTGCCTGAACTTTCTAGCTCAGTTCAGCAGGAATATTACAAACTGCACTATTGCTAAAGCTTTAACATGTTCAATTATCATAAACAAAGAAGGAAGTTTGTGAGATTTGCCTCAATGATGGGCTCTAATTTTGTGATAAGATGCCTCAAATTTTACTAACTGTAATAACTTTTTTTTGTGATTAATTAATAATTAAACTCTACGCTATGATAATAGAAAAAATAACAAAACCCATTACCTCATGGCACCAATCCCATTGGAGTCGCATCACCCAGCAAAAAGGTCAAAGCTGCCCTCTCCAGAGACCCCAAATACAAGTCCCCCAGCAACATGAATAAGAGCAGTTGAAAGTTCCAGGTTGATAACATCCAGTGAGGAAAGGATCCAGATCATCTCACTTTTTGAAAAGCAAGTTTGAGAGACTCCATACAGTAGCACTCTGCAATTCTCTCTCTATGAAAGACTGTTTACGTAAAAATGAAATGAAATACTAAGAGTTGATTAGTTATTAGATGGGCGTACAGTTTGGCAATGCATGCAAAAATATTTTTGACAAGCAACATAAAAGGACACCCTAAAAGCAACACATTATAGATACTCCACTATATCTCTACACTACTGTATTGTAATCTCTGGCTCACTAAATCCCACCTCTAATCTAATCTTGTTCATCCTTTTGAATGAAATCTCATAAACTGGTGAAACAGTGGCCCCTTGTGAGCATTTAAGAAATATTTATTGCTAACCTTCTCATCACTTAAGATTTCATGCCCAAGCAAGGTAATTGGGTCATTTTCATTCTCTGATTTTGCTACACTGATATGCAACTACAGTCCATTCAATAATTCTATTGGTTTCCATATGACACAACTCTGTCTGACAGAAACTCCAAATGAAGTGTTGAGATGCAAACAGTTCCTGCACTGCAACACAACTTCCAGTTGCTCGTCGAAGAAACGCCTGCACTCCTGTCCAAAGCTGCAACCAGAAACCCGAATACGTCCTTAGCTCCAGCTCAAGTTGCCCTGCTTTTGTGCTTGGGGTGCTGAATTATTCCGGGAATCTGCCGTCCTTTCACTTCTGTCTTTGTAGAACAGAATGGAACACGTACGCTACACACACTGTCCCAACAAAGGCTGGGCTGGAAGCGCAATCTTGATTTTGGCCAAGTGTGCTACACCTCTTTCTTATGGCCTTCTGCATACACGATGGTCTGGCAGCGGAAACTGGGCTTCATTAATCAAAGAATGATACAGATCATTTGATACCAATGCTGGAGTGATGATTGGGGATCTTGTAGAGACCACCTCACTTTCACTTGGCCCTCATGCTGGTGGGCAAAGCAATTGGATCGCCCAATTAATTCACGTAGTGAAGAAGACACAAAACAGGTAAGGCAACACCCTTAGGACTGCCATTAAAGTTTGATGGGCTTCTGCCGAGAATTGTCCAGGTACCCTAGAGCTCCGCAGTATCTTGACAGAGACATGTAGAGCCAGGAGGGTGATGGCTGCAAAGTGAAAAGCACCAGGAGATGGGTGCATTTCGCCTTATTTGAGAGGCAAGAAACAGAACTGTGGGAGGATGGTGAGTGATCAACTAGTAGCCCTGAATATAGATGCGTATACAGTTAGGACATGCTATATTTTTTATATCTTGACAAAAAATGACACTTCAAAACACATTTACTGTTAAGTAAATGTATCTATTGTTGTTCTTTGTCTTCTTCCTCTCCTCCATCAGTGAGCCATGTGTCCTTGCCTCCTACTCTGTCTCTTGCTGTTGCTTCGCTCTCTTGACCCTTGCAATCCGATCTTCTCTCCCTGCCCTGCGGGCTGCTGCTGTCCACGGCCTGGTGTGCTGGTCCTGTGCGAGTCCTTAGGTCTCCACGCCTTACCTCGTTCTGTCCCACTCACCACTTCAGCCCTTTCCGTGGCACGAAACCGGCTCTGCAATGTGGACAACGTTCTCCATCGCTACTCCAGCCTACAGGAGCTGAGCCTCAGCCATAACTGGCTGGACAGATTCCCCCGTGGGCTTCCCTCGAGCCTGGAGAGTTTGCAGCTTGGGGAGAACCGCATCACATACATCACGATGGGGGCCCTGAGGTACCTCGGCAACCTTACACGACTGGACCTGGAAGACAACCGCATACGAGCCATACAGCCTGGGGCACTCTTAAGACTGGGTCGACTTAAGATGCTGTCTCTGAAGGGGAACAGGCTGACCAACCTGCCCTTGCACTTGCCATCTTCACTGACACACCTGGACGTGTCAGCCAACTGCATCTCAACACTGGACCTGACTTCACTGGCCACGCTGGTGAACCTCCAAGTGCTCAAGATCAACAGCAACTGCTTACGCTCTGTGCCTGAGCGTGCTTTTGATGGATTGCACCGCCTGCACTCTGTGGAGCTCGCCAATAACTTGTGGGTCTGTGAATGTGACATCATGTATCTGTACAAGTGGTTGCTAATGGACAGGTTAAGGATGGCCACAGATCTGGTGTGCACTGCACCATTGCACCTGGCGCACAAGCTGCTTTTGACACTGTCCATAATGGCCATCTGTCCTAAAGTTCTGAAGCCCAGTGAGAGATTAGCATCACCCAACACAACAGCAGATTCCAAGGCCATGCCAGAGAATCCTGAAACATGGACCACAAAGAATCTGTCTGTAGAGGAACATCCTGACTCATTCTTCAATGTAAGCAGAACATTTAGACGTTCTTGCAGGAGCTACCCGATTGACTCAAACAGGACTCTACCTGTAGTTGTTAATCACACTGTACCAAGGTCTCATTTCAGGTCAAACCAATCCTCTTTGGAAGGACTGAGCTATGAACAGTGTTTATTACTAAACACCACTTATCTTGTTCCTCAGTCAACCCAGACGCCATACAGTCTAGTCCCAGATGAGGAGCCTGAGTGTGTAGATGATGGCATGGAGCTCCAGACTGCTCCATCAAGCACTGCGGTCCCTGCAGTCCCATTATCCCCCACCAATGAGGCAGGAATGCAATTTGGTGCCACTCCTCAAACCTTGGCCCAGTCTAGTGACCCAGTACTTATTGCATTACTTTCGGTGATGTGTGCGCTAACAGGGTTACTGCTTTTAACTGCATTTCTGGTGCTGAAAAGCCTCCTGTGGAGAAACCAGAGGATAGTTCCACTTCCGTCTTCAAGGAGCAGTCAAAGGAACACAAGTTCTTGATGCTGGTCAGTGGGTCAGTGCTAGGACAATGGATGAACAGAAGGGTATTTGATGATGAACTCTGTCAGGTAGAAAATAACATTTTTCTTATCTGGTCGTGTACCACAGGTGTAAATGAATCTCATACGTTTTCAATTAAAGTTTATTTATAAATATCATTTATGCATTTTTAAAGACACTAATGTACAAAGCTACTGAAAAATCCTACTTAAATGTGAGTTTTATCACTGTCCTTAAAACTGACCTGAGTACAAGTAAAAGAATTAAATTTAAAATGTTTTTTGTTTGTTTTCCACACAGAAAACATCCCCTACTAACACAGCTCTTATTACGTTCACAAAGGCACTTAGGAGCTGTTAGGAGCTGGGTGCTGCTGTGCTTTGATTGGTTTTCAGAAATAAATTAATTTCATGCTTTCCTTTTCATTGGTTAATGAGAGGTACGTTTTGGGACCTTTCTGGTCCATTGATGATGCAATAAGGTCAAGCTCTGTCTGGCTTTGCTGCTCCATTCATAGCTGTATGAAAGTAAACACATCCATTTTGCACAGCTTAGCGGCAGCACTCATAGCAGCTGAAAGAAAATCAGTCGATATGACAGTCAACTTTAATCAGAAATTCCAATGCATTTTCTTTCCGGAAAGAACCAGAGATGTGTGGGTTTCTGAGTCAGATGAACTTTTGTTCGATGATGATGGAGGGCGGTGAAACATGATATTATTGGTTAATATTACTTTTTCCAACAGATGGTGCATCACAATGCAGTCAAGTCAAATCAGAAACTGGTAGTCATCTTAGATAAAACCTCACATCCCCTGCACTGTTCCTGTATCATTATAATTTTTTCTAAAACCTATTATTGTATTAAGTACTGCAGAGACTATGCACCTAAGATTTTCACTTGCTTTCAGATCTCAAGCCTCATAAAAGTTGGCTAGCTTTGTAACCGTTAATTATATCTGCTTGTAATCAAGCTGGAAAACTGGCAGTGTAGACTGGATGTCAACCAAATGTTCTTGTTTGTTTGTATGTTTTGTTGTGGACTGATTACGATACTGATTATTGTTAATCAAGGACACACATTTGGGCACCAATAACCTAGAGACATTAAATTATCCCTTCATTTACTAGAAATTGGGATTTTGTAGTATGAAAACATACAAGGACTCATATCTTATTCACTACTAGCGTTAAAAAGAGCACTCTTAGCACTGCTTGAATGAAATAAAGTGCTTTAAGGTTTTATTTACAAAAAAACTGAGAAAAGTATGTTTATCATGTTTGAGTCAGATCTCTGCAGAGATAAACAAAAAGCTTTTGTGAACGTGGAGTTCAGGCGTCAATACCATTAATTGGGGGAAAAAAGTGCTACGTTTTAGACAGTGTCAAGGAGATCTCCCTAAAATATGAAGAAGCAAAACTCAAACGTGGAACCCCTCCTCCTTCCGGGATGCACTGAAGACAAAAAAATCACACATGGCAAAATTAAAACTCCACTGGAGCGAATTTCTGTAAAACTCTCATGATATTGCAGACAAACAGAAGGTATCTTTAAAGTTTTATTTAGTTCATCCAAAGGAGAACACAGAATTAGCAATTTTACGCCCACTATGGATCAAGCTGTATATACACTCTGCTTCAGTTGTGCGTGTATGACCATGTCAACAACAGTCGACTTTGCAGGACATTTCGTATATGGAGAACCAGTCTGAGCAAAAATGAAAGACCACGAATATGTAAACAATATACATTTATACAAATTGCCTTTAAGCTCATGTGTTGTGTTAAAAATCTGTTGATGCACTGCTGTAATCATAATGCCAAAATAATCTGAATTATCAAACAAACATCAGAAGACAGGACTGCAAGTAAAAGCGTGTGCTAAATGATACATCTGGGTTGCCAGTTTTGAAACTGAAACCCCTTATTTTAGCACAACTTGAGCTCTGTCCTGAAAGCTGGCCCAATAACATTCATCTCTGTGCGTGATTCAGAAAGAAACCCCACCACCTTTTCACATGGCACTCGAAAAATGAATGCTTAACCTCAAAACCACACTCTAGCAATGCAAACATCACTTCATTTCAAACCATCAACCCAGCAGAGTATCCACACTTGCAGTAGAGGAGGGTGATGCTAAGAATATATTTGGTTTGGGCTACTCACGACACACACTCGTGTGTAATTGTGAGTGGATGTAATGGCATTTGTTTGCAGAAAAGGGATTTACTGCAATCAATTTCTAGCCTCCGCTAGTTTGTCTTCGTCCTTCTGCTTAAGTCTGTAGTCTGCGAGCGCAGCCTTGATTGCGTCCTCGGCGAGCACTGGAGGAAAATAAACAGACAACAGTCAGAATGCTTATATTCTAGGTGACATCACTCTGTGTAGTTGCCACAATTTTAAGCCTACTGTCTGCTGATTTTATTTAGTCCATATTCATGGCTAAAACCAGATCTTTAGTAAAACATTGATGACTATGTGGACTGCAGACTGTTAGTATAAATGTTTACATGTACAGTCTGGATCTCAGTAATAGTGTGGTGTGAATATTTCAAAACAAATGCTTGTTTGCACTACAGTTCACACTTTAGGGTAGAATGGTAAGTTTGTGCATTTCTTACAAAACGACAACTACGTTAAGGGACAACTGTAGAGATTATTAAACTTTCTCTGCTGATAAATGCATCCTGTCTTCTCAAATAAAACACCACAGTATCCCTTTATCCACCCCGACAGAAAGAGGAGTGAGGCTTCTGTCTTTTTAACACAAATTTGGGTATTTTCTGCCCATTTAAGTGGGGTCAGGAGTTCAAGAGACTATATATTGCCTTTGTCAAAGTACCGTTTTCCAAATTAGTTTTTTTTACCTGATTTTCTCCCCAATGTGTTTGGTAGCCAATCGACCCACCCATTTGTTGATTCTCCCCATCACTTGTAATGTCCTTGACTCTAGGAGGGTGCAGACTAACAAAGGCCTGTGAAGTCAAGCCACTGCCTCTTTTCCAAATGCTGCCGATACATCGCTGCTGGGTAGCCAACGTGCTTGAAGCCCCAGTTCTGACGGATTGCCTGGCAGATGCCTGAACCAGTTGACATTATAATATTAGCAGTGCTGGGAGAGCGCAGCCAGTTTCCTCGCTAGGGCCCCGGCTGTCGATGGCTAGCAGCATGATCTTGGACTCACAATCCCAGATCATATTTTCCAAATTTGAGTGACTAATTTTAGCCATTTTTGGCTTCTGCTGCGATTGAAAGCTTGACATTCAGTTTCCAAAAATCGCATGCATAAGCAAAATAAACACGTGACCGTTATCTCAAAGATAACAGAAAACTTGTTTTTCTAGATGAAAATGTATGCTGACAGTCTGACATGGATCTAAATAAGTAAGCAAAGGCTCAGGTCATTTCAAATGTGTGCTGTTTTTAGCTTTTTTTTATAGCCAACTGTTTCTTAATTCCACTTTGCTGTATTATAGAGCTTACTAGAGCAGTGAAGCTTGACTGGTGGGAGACACAGCTCTTTAGCAATCTCTGTGTTCTTGATTTTCAGGGCTTCATCAACCTGAAAAGGAAATGAAAGACCATGAACCCCAGACAGCAATAACTGGTGCAAATTACAAAATACATAAGTTATTCTCAGCAAAGTTCATATTGCAGTTTTAAAGATGATGCAGTTTATTCTCATGTTTTATCTCAAAATCAGAATAAATAAACTCTATTTCACAAGGACCATCATGAGCCTTCGTGGCACATCAATCTGCATTTATTATTCCTGAGAAACATGTGTTTAGTCACATTTTACAGAAAGGGTTCACTCAAATTATCCTATTACCTCTAAAGTCATTGGTCAGTCATGTCTTCTTTGGAAATTTTGCTTATTTATTTTAAACTTAGAGGTGCAAGATTAATGTTGCTAACAAAACAGTAAACTCAGTCACCCCCCCCCAAAAAAAAACTGCTGTATCTGTTTAAATACATCACCAAACATCTCTTAGCTATGCCAAGATTGCATCCAGATCTTAATTAAGGACTAGTCAATGGGAGCTTTAAAAATAATTTGGTGAACGCTGTGTCCATCATTGACAACTGACTCAAAGAGTAGAAAAGGCTGATTTGTGATTATGCTGTCATGAATATAGAGAAATCTGACACTAGGTCAGTCTTCTACCAGCCTGGCTGCCTAAAATAGTGAGGTTTTATTCATTTTTACAGTCAAACTGAAAAAAATCTAATGGAGCAAAATTTGGGTCGTCTTGGCTGGTCGACCACATCTGAGGTAAGTGGAAAAATATAATTCGTAGCAAACCATTTTTGTCAGTGTGTCTTTCATTTACACATTTGGCAGATGCGTGCTCTCTCTCTCACACACACACACACAGTCATCACAACATACCGATTTGCCTTTGACCCATTCTGTTGCCAGGGAACTCGAGGCAATGGCTGATCCACAACCAAAGGTTTTGAATCTGGCATCCACTATCTTTCCATTCTCATCAACCTGGATCTATGAAAAGCAGCTTTAGTTAGAGTCTTTGAACACATAATAACATGTACAATGAAACAAGTGGGATGTTGGGTTTGACTTGTACCTGCAGTTTCATCACATCACCACAGGCAGGTGCCCCAACTAAACCAGTTCCCACATTCTTGGCGTTTTTATCCAAGGAGCCAACATTTCTTGGGTTCTCGTAGTGGTCCACCACCTTCAAAATAGTTCATCAAAGGCCTTTGTGAAAGTTGCAAAATTGTGACAATACTGAATTTTCAGTTACTCCTAAACAGTAATTAATCATCTGTGAAGCTAAACATGAGCACTACTGAATAACAGATTAAAAATGTTAGGTTTCAGAAATGAACTAGTTCGTGTCTAAATTTCTATAAAATGTCTCCTTGGTCTCCTCTCACTGGCAAGAGCTGCTCGGGTAGCTTTAATCAGATGACACTAGTTCTAACCTCCATTCACAGAGTGGTGCTGTACCATATAACCACCTCATTGTTTACACTCATGGTCCATTTTAACTCCACTGAGCATACAGGTGCATTTTGTAGTTGTACAATTACAGACTGTAGTCCATCTGTTTCTCTGTATCTTCTGTTCTTCAATGATCAGGACCCCCACAGAGCTGATGGATCATTCTCAGCACTGCAGTGACACTGATGTGGTGGTGGTGTGTGTTGCACTGGCTCAAATGAACATATCAGCCTCCCATTCTGGGCACAACACAAACTGTACAGCAACAGATGAGCTACTGTCTCTGACTTTACATCTATAAGGTGCACCAACAAAATATGACAGTGACATTGCCCTCCTTAGACACAATAAAATAATATAGCAACTAGATAACACAGCAAAAAACACAAACTGAACTTAAAATGATAAACATCTAAAAAAACTGTTAATGCTTATAAGCAAACACATTTAAACGGTCAAATACAAACTCTTAAGTAATGTATTTGCAAAAACAATGTCCAGTAAGAAAAGACTGTGAGGAATCCTCTCTACACAATGTAAATAAAACACTGAAGTTCACTTAGCGGTGCTAGGCTAACGACAGGCTTATAAAATTCAGTGTCGTTAGCTAACGGTTAGCCTTCAGTCTTAAAAGTGGCTAAAACACACCTCTGAAATGTTACAGAACAAGAAAAACAACTATAAATATCCACGGACCTTTTTGTGATAGCAGCAAACTGCTTTAAGCTCTGGTACCGTTAGTGTTCGGCTAAAAAGTCCAAAGGACGCAAAACACTTCCCCACCGATGACAGCGCCATGTTTACAATGGCGACGCTGAGGAAGGACGGCAATATAGAGCAGCGGGAATACCAGTCCCAGCCAGCAGGGAGGCGCTGTTTCAACCATTTACAAAATATGCTACATTGATTCATGCATCTACAAAAATTATTTAAAATTAATTTGTTCATAATTGAATTCAGGATTAACTGTCATATATTTTATATTAATTACACATTAAGTGACATATTTAGTTTTAATGTTGATACCACCAGTAAAGGACTAGAGGACCAACACAGCAATAGATGAGTTACTGTTTCTGACTTGACATCTACAAGGTGATGTGCCTAATAAAGTGGACAGTGAGTAGACACAGTGTTTAAAATCTAGCAGTTGTATCAACACAACACACCCTAACACACCACGATCAGTGCTGAGATGATCCACCACCAATTTATACTACTAGATTTATGTTATGTATTTGCAATTAACAAATTAGTAAATAATATATATATATATATATATATATATATATATATATATATATATATATATATATATATATATATACACATTCAAAAATTAAAAGTTATATTAACTATTTTTCTTTATGCACTCTTTCTCCACTCCATAATCAACCAGTTTTATCAATAGTGTTAGTATTAGGATTAATTAATACTAATGTAAAAATATCAAAATAATTTGACTATGCCTTTACAAGTACATATAGTACACGATGCCCTTAGGTGCCCTTGAGCAATGCACCTAACCCCCCAACTGCTCCCTGGGTGCTGTGGATAGGGGCTGCATGTGTTCACTAGACAGGTTAAATGTTGAGGTCAAATTCCTCATTGTGTACTTTCACTATTATGTTTTTATGACAGATTTATAGCTCAAAAGCCGAAGTAATTACGCGTTATTTTTAGCATATTCCATACAAATCCCGCCCTTCTTTTACTATTGGCTAGCAGAACCGCGCCTCCTACGCTATGATTGGCTGGTAGTTCATATAGCACCACTGAACTTATGGACATGAAATTTTAGCCAATCATGATGGAGGAGCAAAACGCACTAGCCAATCACAGTGCGCAGAAGGCGGTACTTGTCCGACATACGGGCGGGGAAATACAACCCACACATAACTCTGTTACCAGGCAGATCACTCGCAACATGGCGGCAACTGGGAACGAAGGAGAGACGTTGTTGCCAGATATCGAAGAGGAGGAGGAGGCCGAGGACATGGAGAGAGAAATGGAATCTGAGGACGAAGAGGGAATGGGTGTGGAGAATTCAGAGGATGACGATGAGGGCGACACGTCCGAGGACGAGCGGGAAAACGAAGCGGAGATCCAGCGCTTGGAAGAGCAGGTGAGCTTAAAGTCCTCTTAACCGAGAATGAATGGAGATAATCTGCGACGTATCGGTTCAGTTGAATCGAGCTTGTTTGGTAGCATCTGCACAATGTTTACGTAGAAGCAGTGCGTGTACGTATTGCCCGGCTTGTGTCGATATTTTCTGGTGTTGTCATCTACATGAGTATGTTTTAATTCGTGTGATTTTTCGCTCATAATCCGAGAGAGCCGGTTCGGTGCACTGAATCGAATGTCACTCGCTAGTGCTAGCTTAGCAATAGGGAGGATGCGCAGTTGACCAAAATGTTATATATTTTTTATATTTTCACACACTCAAAGGACGAGTAAATAAGTCGGTGATTGTTTATGCATTATACATTTTTTTCTGCCCATTTTCACTTCACTGTAGACAGTTTATGAGAATATAAGGGCTGAAGTAGTAATGCTTTTGTAGCAAAACACTGGAGAAGTAGCTAGCTGGTTATCCTAGCTTAGCTATTTAGCATGGAGACTGATCACAATTTTCCAGCAACATGTGAGAGGGAACCTGCTTTTAACGAGCTGTAATGATCTAACAGTTAATTTCCTGTATTTGGTGTCTGATAAATGAAAGCTAAATGAACTAGCAGGTGGTCCTGACTAGCTCATGGGTCTAACATTCAGCTGGTTAAACTGCGCGCCATTAGCGTGGGCGTGAATAAAACAGACATTTCTCTGTTTTAAAGCTCTTCAGCCCAAAAGTAATTTCTATAGTTCAAGTGCTTTTTGAAGTTTTTTTTAGGTTTATGCAATCAGCTTTTAATCAGAACTCAAAGGAATAGTATAATGAATAGTGGCTGTTTAGACAAGGGTCCTGTGTTCATTGCGCAATGTTATTGTTGTTTTTGACTGTATTCTTCAGTTTAATGGACTTCTGCGCGTCACTTATAGCACGTCGTTTACTGCAGGGTTGCCAGGTCGCAAGAAAACCACCCAAGACACAAAAATACCAGTGACCTTAAGAAGAAAATAGCTACATTTTTTGTATATAAAGTATTATAGTCCCTTTTCCTTCCTCTAATCTATATTTTCACATCCAATTCCAGTCATTTTGCCAATGTTAGGTTGACCTAAGACTTCTCTATCAAATGCTCTTCACCCTCAGCTGTTCACTCCCTGCTTTTAACCAATTATATGCTCATTAAGCAATTACATATTTTCTACTGTATTAATTTTAAGAGCTTTTTGGCTGCCATGGTAAATTTTGAAAGTGGCCCAAAAGCCTTACATCATGCCTCCTCTGAAATATTTACCTGCAACTGCATTTTTAGGATAGCCCAATTTGGCAGTAAAAAAAACAGTATCCAATTAAAAAACACCAATCACTGCAGGATATATTGTTTAATCGCTATTGTGATAATTTTCTTTGTCATATGCAAATAAACCTTCTAATATGTCAAAAAATGCCTAATGTGTTTTTTTTTTTTTTTTTTTTTTTTTAACAAACCATCAAAGATTTTCAGACATTTTTAAAATGCCCTAGAGGCATTTAGCGCGCACACACACACACACTGGTGCATCTAAAAATATATAATATTGTGGAAAAACATTCATTTGTCTTGATAATTTAATTCAGAAAGAAAAACTGTCATACTTTATTCATTACATGTAAAGTGACATATTTCAAGCCTTTTTTGTTTTACTGATAATATAGTATATATAATATTTAATGTCAATATTAATTTGCTCAAAAATATTCATGAACTGTCATACCAATCAACATTGAAACTTAAAATGCTTTAAATATGTAATTTAATAGTTAATATAAATATAGTTAAAATGACCACTTACTTTGAGTTCAAATATTATCATATCTTTTTCTGATAGATAAGCTGAGTGATTATTCATTTTTTTAGATGAACTAGTGTGTTTTAATATAAAAAAATAAGCAATTAATTTTAATTACAGTTCTGATATCGACACTGTCATGTCAAGTCAAAATGCCTATAAAACAAGTAACTTCACTTTTAATTAGGAGTGCTCAACATTAGGTACACCATTCAATATTTCTGTTGAGTATCACCAATAAGTGAAACACGTTGTGTAATGTGTAAGACTTGTTTCTATTTATTCCTGTGTAATTAAACAGAAATGCAAATACTTAGTCACATCAGATAATTAGAATATTTGTAGACGAAGTGAATTTGTTCATAATTTTTATTCTTGGCACAATCTAATTGTTTCTGCTGGAGTATCATGGAGAGAAATTATGGTCTTGCCTCCCATTGTCCTCTCATTGCTTTGCAGAGATTTAGATTCCAGTTTGGATGCACTGAGCTAGTCATGTGTCATTATGAACAGCTGCAGGATGGTAATTTGCATAGAATAGTAGGGCATCTGTGGGCCGGAAGTCGTCTGTCTAGGTTTTATGGTTGTCAGTGTGGTTGGGAGTAAGGCAGGGTGCCAGTACATCTATGCTCCGGTGCTTAGGTTGGACTGGAGCAGCTGTGCCTCTCTGTAACATCATGCAGTTGATGAGGAAAGGCAGAACAGCACCAGCCAACAGGTCCCCTAATCCCCACTCTCACCAAGGCTTACAAGGGGTGCGGTCCAAAGCTGCACATTTGTACTGAACAATCCTGGGAGCAAAATACACTTTGTGATATCTTTTATTTTATTACCCTTTTTTGTGTTGAGTGTTGAAGACTACATGCCTCAAATGTAAATGGCATTATGGTTAGGTTTAGGGTTTCAGTTTGAGGTTAAGGTTTGGGATTTGGGTACCCAAAGATGATTCTGATGCTTAATTAGTTAATTGTAAAGTAAACGCAAGGAAAGCATCAGACATGTTCTGTCCAAATACATGACTTAGCCTATTGCATAACTGTGCTGATCATGCAATTTTAATGTCTGTTTTTTGTTTTAACTTTGCAGTTGTCAATCAATGCGTTCGATTACAACTGTCACGTGGACCTGATCAAGCTCCTGAGGCAGGAAGGGAAGCTGCACAGACTGCGGAAGGCCAGGCAGAAGATGAGTGAGCTCTTTCCTCTTACTGAAGGTGAGTACAGAAAGTTAGGTGATCGTTCAGCAAAGCTGAATGTGTTTGTGTCCTAACTTGAAGGTCTTCTCGTCATCAGGTGTGATAGATTAAGTTTGGAGCTAGATCTCTAGGAACAGGATTGGACTCTCGTCTTATAGGTGGTTGTGCTACACACATAAGAAGGTTTTAAGAGAAAGCTGATGTTGATCATAATGAATTTTCTTCAGTAAGGAATAGACCAGACCCATTATTAACCCAAGTGTCCCAAAATTAATTATCAATTAGTCATACATATTTGCTATTGGAATGATGCATCATTGCCATCTGGTTTGCGTTCCTTGCTTGGGCAAGGGCAGCGATCACAGTAGTTACACATACTGAGTCCACCTAAACCAGGCCTGAGTCTACCAACTTCAGGTACCGGTAGATGGTATGGAGCGATCGTACTAGCAAAACGAACTAGAATTTGTGGGTAAACCGGGCACATCATACATATTGCATAATTATGAGAGGTTTCTATTTTTGTTACCCATGATTCTATAGAATCCTGTGCAATTTTATTACATTAATACAGCCATGCATCATAAAATAGAATATTGTGGAAGAGTTCATTAATAAATAAATATGGCATGACAATTAGAAATAATCTCAAATTATTAAAATATTTAATTTGGAGTTTGAGTAAATTACCATTTAAACAGAATAAATACTGTACTTTTAGAGAGATAACTGCTGCATTACTAATAGCACATCCTGAACCAGTGTGGAAATCAAGTCCCTAGAGTCTGGAGTACGAGTGGAGAGACATACAATCCAAGGTGTCTGACGTCCAGTGTGCAGTTTCTGCAGTCTGCGATGGTTTAAGATGCCATGTCATCTGCTGGTGTTGGCCTTCTGTGTTTTCTCCATTTTCAACACAGCCATCTACTAGGAGGTTGTAGAGCACCTCATGCTTCCATCCGAGAGTTTTATGATTTCCAAGATGCCGATTTCCTTTTCCAGCATGAATTAGTATCTGCCCAGTTTTAAAACTACTACCAAATGGTTTGCTGGATGTGATATGACTGCTTGATTGACTAGAGAGCTCACAAGCTCAACATTAGAACAATAAAAGCCTTAAAATGTGACTCTTTACATGTAATTAATATAAACTTTTGATTTGTGGCTATGTGTATAGTATACATCAGTGGACACAACATGTTATAGTCCATTGTGTTCACATTAAAAGATCAACTTCTGTTTAAAAACATGCTTGTTTTAGTCCTAAAAGGCTTTTTTCCTTGTTCATTCACTCCTTGTTCTTTTTTCTTATGTGATCATGCTTCTATCATCTTTCCTCAGCGCTGTAGAAAGCAGTCAGTGTCGTGACTGCTGCTTTATTGTTCTGAAATGTTGGACTGTGGCTTTAGGACAAACTGTTCTGCTGCAGGGATTTTTTTTATTTTATTTGTTGAGGAGAGTGGAAAAAAAAACTTCAGTTACATAAGCCATATTTTAGAAGAGAATGGACAAAGTGGGGTTTTTTTTAAAGTCAGGGTGATGGTCTGCTGTACTTGTGCTGTACTGCATGAGGGATCCTCTCCTGTTTGGTGCACTCAAAACACAAAGTAGCCCGTAGGCTCTTAGTCCCAGTTCACAAGAGACTGTGATTCATACAGCTTATTCAGCTCATTACCAAACCCTTCACTGCTTGAAGCCAGTGTTCAGAGCAATTGGAAAAGCAACAATAAATCTGGATCTGGTGAACCATTTACAGTTACTTACGTTTACATTACACACGGAATTAATTGCATTTGGAAGATGCTGTTATCTAGAGCGAGTTGCCGTCAGTTATGTTAAATTCATAAGTGAATGTAGCTTTAGGAGTCTTGCCCAAGGACCCTCATTGGTATAGTGTGGTGTTCTTGCCTGGGCTACACACTGAACCCCTATCATGCAGGTGGTAGCGGGATGGAGAAGCACAGAATCAAAACAAGTCTGAAGTCCAGTGTGTAGTTTCTGTAATCTGTGATGGTTTGGGGTGCCATATCGTCTGCCGTGTTTGGGCCAAAGTTAACAAAGCTTTCTGCTGGAATATTTTAGAGCACTTCATGTTTCCATCTGCTGGCAAACTTTTTGGAGACACACATTTCCCTTTCCAGTAGCTGCCCACAATGCCACACTACTACTAATCATCATGTGACACATAAATATTAACTTTCACAATATTCACATTTCTTGATGTATTACTGCGTTTTGTTTTGTAAGGGTGAAACTGGGACATCGGTGCATTACTTGGAACACAAAAGCGCTTCTAGGCTTTACTACAACTCTCGGCTACTCATTTTAGCTGCTATGTGTGCTCGAATGACTTCAGAATTCGGTGACATTTTAGACACTCACATGGCTTGACTTTTACAAATTACACCCATGTACATTTTTTCCCAAAGTGTTACACAGGCTTTTGTTCAGCACAATCTCAGCAACAACTAAGTGTCATAAAACTATATTTTGATTAAATCTGCTCTAAATTTAAAGATTTTTAGCCAAGACTTTTGAGCTCAGAACTGAATAAACAGATGTGTTGGCTACACACTGCTCATTACAGTTTTTAGAAATTGTATACGGTTTTATTTCTAAACCTTAACTAATGTGAGGCGACACTCCGTTTTCCTCAGCCACTAACCCTACATTGAATACTCATGAGATAAGTGTGAACACTCAGATCAGAGGTCTATTGTTCATGTTCACCTCAGGTGAGAGGTCTTTTTTTAGGTGCACATTCCATGGCCAGTAATCCAACCAATGGAATGTCTGGAATTACCATGTCATTATCATGTGAATGACTGAGTCTATCATTTGGCGGGAACATAAAGCCTAACTGTCTGACTCGTGCTCACAGATGTGTCTCTGCTTATTTAAGCTCCTCTCACAAGAATCTAAACCTTTCAATTCAAGCTATATATAATTTGAAAAGTAGTCCCTTGAAGGTTTCTGAGGTATGTTTAGTTTTGTTACTAGGATAATTTCTCGCAGTTATATAAGTATTTTTGTGGAATTTCGTTACTATGCCCCCGGTGGGAGCGCTGATTCCAGAGGGTTACTACCGAGTGTCACTACTGAGCTGTAAAGCTGACTGCTCAGCTAGTCTTTACCTCTATGTCCTCAATATTACTTTTGTGATATGCCATGTAGCTAAAAGCACACAGGAATCAAGGTTAAATTAGGCTGTTATAGAGGTTATTTTCACAGTAACCACACAAGTATATTGTAGAGCCTTGGCATGTATTGATGAAGCTGTAGTACCTGTAATACACAGTATTCCTGATCTCCTGCTGTGTTCTGATTGGCTTTGCAGAGATCTGGCTGGACTGGCTAAAGGATGAGATTGGTCTCACTGAGGGTGAGGAAGCAGAGCGGGAGAAGATGCATGAGCTTTTTGAGAAAGCTATAAAAGACTACATCTGTAAGTATGACCACATTGGCACAAAGATTCCAAATTCACAGTAAACTCTTCTCTGTGCTGTAGGTGTTTACTACTGCTGGTCAGTTTTTCATTTTTGAAATAAGGTGTTTTGATGCTCCATTTGTAATTTTTAACTTAAAAGCTATTGTGACTGGAGTTGTGCTTTTCCATGGATACCATAGCAACACCTTAGCAACCACTTAGCAACAGCAAAGCAACCACCACAGATACCACAGCATCACCTTACAAACCAACTGGTATACCTTTGCATGTGAGCCATGCACTTTTCTAGTTATTATTCATGATCTCTTTTGCAACTGCTGCTGATGCATCCTCACTGGGCATTCGGAGGAAAGTTCAGAGATTTCAAACCTATGCATGTAGTACTCCCTGCTTTGCACATTTTAGCATTTTCTCCTAAAAAAATGTGATTCAGCTCGTTTGCTGATTACCAAGCTGTTCCTGAGTTGAAGTTTTGGAGCAGGGAAAATAGTGGCTTGAGGGTATAGAAGTCCTCTCACCAGGTCTGGGCTAACAGAAGGGCTACTGTGGCACTTCATATCTATGTCACTGCCCCAACATTTGGTTATGACTGATTTGAAAGTCCTGTATTTTAGTGAGTGACACACTTCCCTCTTCTTTCTTTCGTTTCCTCTCTGTGTAAAAGGTCCCGATATCTGGTTGGAGTATGCTCAATACTCTATTGGGGGTATGGGGGCTGTGGGGGGCATTGACAGGGTGCGCTCCATTTTTGAGAGGGCTCTGACGGCAGTGGGTTTACACATGACTAAAGGAACAGCTCTGTGGGAGGCCTACAGGGAATTTGAGATCGCCATCTTCTCCACTCTACAGGTAATAAACATAAACTTGCATCCATCAAAAGATTTAGATCAAGATTATTCTGAGACTAGAGAGGCCTGCAGTTGTTTTTTAAGGGTGTAATGATTTGTATATATTTATATGATTTTAATTCGGATGCTGTAATCTCCAAACTGTAATCTATTCCCGCTCTCTGTAATCTCCAGACCTATAATCCATTCCCGCTCTCTGTAACCTCCAGACCTGTAATCTATTCCCGCTCTCTGTAACCTCCAGACCTGTAATCTATTCCCGCTCTCTGTAACCTCCAGACCTGTAATCCATTCCCGCTCTCTGTAACCTCCAGACCTATAATCCATTCCCGCTCTCTGTAATCTCCAGACCTGTAATCTATTCCCGCTCTCTGTAACCTCCAGACCTGTAATCTATTCCCGCTCTCTGTAACCTCCAGACCTGTAATCTATTCCCGCCAGACCTCCAATGTCTCTCGCCCTTATC
>BRDA01033981.1:782-34175 GCA_036984385.1 Crenuchus spilurus | reverse complement strand
CTATTCCCGCTCTCTGTAACCTCCAGACCTGTAATCTATTCCCGCTCTCTGTAACCTCCAGACCTGTAATCCATTCCCGCTCTCTGTAACCTCCAGACCTGTAATCCATTCCCGCTCTCCCAACCGTAATTATCCTCCAACCCTAATCTAATGCTACACTTCCATTTTAGGAAACAGTGGTATTCATTAACATACACACACACTGTGCTTACAAATCTGATGTTTAAATGGTTTATGTGAATCAAGCAAAACATTTTGAGGTCCATTTTACTTGCTTTTGCAAAGTGTGAAGGTTTCAGGAATGAGGCCCATTGTGAGAGTGTTGTCGGCGTGTTGTGAGCTTATATTTGTGTGTGTTTGTTTTGTTTTAGCCACCTCCTGGCAGCATTGCAAGTGCGGAGCAGCAGGAGCAGCTGAACACGCAACTCGAGAGAATCCACACACTCTTCAGGCGACAGCTTGCCATTCCTCTGATGGGTGATTTTCTCTCTTTCTCACTCACTCACTCGCTCACTCTCATTCATTCTTGGTCTTCAGGAATAACAACAATAAAACGGAACAGATCAAGCTCTCTTTTCCCCCCATTGAGCTGCTAGTTGTCTCTGCTCTAGTGTTAGTTTATATTAATAGTGTGAGTTAGTGCAGTCTAGTCATGTTGAGCAAAACTCTGGAACAGTGATTTAGGAACAGAAATGGATAGCAAGGGGGGAAAGGAATGGCATTTAAACAGTAACAGCCAGGGAATTTCCCTTCCTTTTGTTTTCTGAAAGCTCAGTTAAGCACAGCATCACAAGTGTGTGGTTTGGATTGTTTTGCCTCTTTCAGTTGAAGCTGTGTACAGGCGTGTGCTATCAGGTGTTTGCAGACATCACCGAGTCTCCTCCATCGCAGTCTGAGCCAAGAGCTCCACCTGCACACAGCCAGATGGTCTCGCTCTCCCTCCCTCATTCTCAGTGGATAGAGCTGGAAAGCTCTCTCTCTTTTCTACTCCAGCCAATGTACAGATTAGGCTCTGTGAGCAGCTTGGCTCACGCTTCTCCTCGCTTTTATGCTCTTTTGTAGGGAAAAACGTTTCTATGCAGCAACGGCAGCAATCAGGAGAGCAAAAAAGGAACAAAAGCAGAATGGGCCTGATTTTTCATTGCAAGGTCATTCAGAATAAAAGTTTACACACCAAAAAAAAAAGGGGGGGGGACCCGACCATGTGAAGCTGTTCTTGACATGTTAGTGCATCTCCAAAAATTATAATATTGTGAAGTTCATTGTTCATAATTCATAAAGGTAAACTCATTTACTTTATATTCATCACACATACAACAAACATTGATACTGTTTTTGAATAGTCATTTACACAAACTCCAAATGAAATACTCTAATAATTTAATTTAATTTTAATCTAATAATAATTTTAGATTCTGGATTTTTTTATTTTTATTTTCATGAGCTATAAGCAAATTTAAAACATTTTAAACGGGGGAAAAAATATTTTTTGTGTATTAAATATGGTTTTATTAAATTAAATATTGACTATGGTTTTACTTAAATTATGAACAACTTCTTCTTTCTCCGACTCAGGGTTGAACATATACGGTTAGATAGCTCCTCTGTGTTCTGTCATTTTCATGTGTGGTAAACCCTAAACGTAAACGCTCGTGGTTCGGTGTGACCAGCAATAGCTTATTTGCATAAAAGTGAGAGAGCTCTTTCTGAAAGGACCGTAACTGGGAAGAATAGAGCTGGAGATAAATCTTTATGTGAAAGTGATTTTGTGCAATGAACATATTTTGTATAGCCCATAGACCTATTCTAACTTATAGGTATAATAGGTCCCCTTTAAACGACTGAAGCCTGTTTTTGGTCTGTGGGCTCTGTTTTGGTCAAGCCGGTGACTCTGAAGCGTTAAATGACTAAAAGTGTAATGCATGAATTTGGTTTTGCAGTGTTTTGTTGCTCAGTGTTTTTAAGGAATGTGTGTTGCTGTACAGATATGGAGGGCACGTATGTGGAGTACTCCGATTGGACGGACGAGGGCGTTTCGGACACAGTCACACAACAGTACAAGCGAGCTCTTCAGCAGCTGGAGAAGAGTCGGCCACATGAAGAGTCTTTGGTAAGAACACACTCACCATCAGCTGACAATTAGATTCTGTTTATTAAAGCGACCGTGTAAGTTACTTAAAAACTAGGTTTTAGTGTAGTTTTGTTTTATGTAATGTAATTACTACATGCATTCACTAAACACAGCAGAGAGAAGAGAAAAATAAATGATAAATTGCAAGTTAGGCCAAGTTAAAAAAAAAAAAAAAAAAAGAATTGATCATCCCCGCCCGACCCTCTAAAAAGCACCTGACCCTTTTTTTTTTTTTTTTTTTTTTTTTTTTTTTTTTTTAACCACAAAACAACACGCCAAACACCCTAGTCTGGCCTAGAATCATTCAAATTTCGCATGCTTCCAATGATGTGATCCCAAATCAATTCTGCACATGTGCAGTACACTTCACTGTCAATACCAATGGCCGGTTGTTTTTGTGATGCAAATCATGGCTTTTGTAGTGGCCAGTATCGTAAAAACACTGCAGTCAGCCAATAAAATTTGTTTCATTTCCCTGTTATCTAACAAAATAAAATACAATGGATTATTTTAACTAACTGTAATATATTATAATAATTATCGCAGCGTGCGCGCAGACTCACACACAGAGAAGCAGACGGAGGGCCGGTTGTATAAATAAAACAGAATAACTTTCCCAGAGACCGAAATAAACAATTACTTGTTTAATTTTGAAATAAAAGTATCAAGTGTGTGTGTGTGTGTGTGTCTTTCTGTGAAACTGGCGCTGTGTTTTGCTAACGAGTATTTTCGTGGCTTTGCCCTGAATATGTAAATCACTCAAGAAGAACATGATCTATGTTTAACATGGTTTATTTAAGTTTTCAACATCTTTTTAATATTCGCTACATACTGTAGCGTCAGAGAAGAGAATAAAGAAAAAGGATGAGACATTTATTTACTAAATGCTCTTTTACTGCTCTTTTAGTTAAAAGGAAAGTGCAGTAACAAACACTCACTGCTTCACAACACGAAAGTACGACCAGACTAACTAGATGGACTAAGACACACATTAACAGTAACTTAACTAAAACACACTAAAATAACTCATAGAGACTAGACTACAACTAACAATCATTACACATACAAAAATCCCCTCTTAAAGACCCCAAATAATTACAAAATAGACCCCATAAACACTTGGCCTAATTATTGTTTAACTTCAGTTCAGTTACAGTGTACTAGTACATCCAGTTCATTTGTGGTCACAAATAGTAAATGGGCCTAGTGAGTCAGAGGTTACAGCAAGATAATGACCCAAAACATCAGTCCAAGCTCTGCCAGAACTACCTCAGGAAACAACAACAAGATGGTCAGCTTGAAAACATGGAGCGGAGCACAGTCTCCAGACTTAAACCCCATCCAGCTGATTTGGGATGAAGTGAAAAGCAAAGCAAACCTACAAGTGCCAACATTTATGTGAGGTTCTGCAGCAGATTAGTGAAGAACTGTCTGAAGAATGTTTGATGTCTGTTGTAGAAAGAATGTCACGAGTGTGTTCAGCTGTTATATCTGACAAAGGTGCTGCTTGGTGTCCAAACTTTAGACACATTTTGATCTATAAATTGATTCCTTGTCTTGTTTAACTCATTTGTTTTCATTTCATAGTGCAGTCAGAGATTAAACTCAATCATTTTACATACAAAACTGGAAAAATTGGGGTGTTCTAAAACTGACTGATTGTGTATTGGAACTCTGTCATTTGGTTGATAAAAATGCTTCCCTCTGTGTCACAGTTGGTGTCTGAGCCCCCAAAGCTTGCAGAGTATCAGAGCTATATTGACTACGAGATGAAGGAGGGAGACCCGGCTCGGGTTCAGATCATATTCGAGAGAGCTCTGGCTGAAAACTGCCTGGTGCCAGACCTCTGGGCCAAGTACACTACTTATCTGGTGAGTGTCCGAGTCTGTACTTCTCTCCATCAGGCACTGATCCACCCTCTGAATTATTGAACTGATGTAAATAAACTTCTAAACAAGTGCTGTTAAAGGAAGTGGAGTTATAAAGCTAATGTAGCTAACAAGTAATGGAAGCTATTACTCCTGAAATAATCTGATACACTTGCTTACAACACTGTATAACATGCTGTTGTATAGAAAAGGTTTTGTCCATAATGGACGATAGCAGCAGTGCTGTTGCTTTAATGTTCTGTGTGCGCTGTTTGCTTAATTTATTCGTGAGCAATTTAATGACATGGAAATGAGATGCGCATGCCACACGGCAAAGCCGCCTCGATATATCTGAGAGCCCATTAGGGCTTTATCACAGATGGTGAGAGAGATGGAGGTGGTGGGAGGGATGTCGGTAGAACACCACCACACGAGAGAGGGAACGCACGCGGTGGCTGCCGTGTTATCTTCGGTGGAGAACAGCTTTGGTTTTGTTCCAGACAGAAGTAATCAACTCGCACGCTGACTGTTCTAAACCAAGCCTAATGCGTAGTGTAGCATTTAGCCTTGCCACTCTTTCTGGCTTTTTAGCTTTGTTCAGAAAATCTCCCCTGATGTGCATTAAGTGCAGATGTGATGTAATTAAATCCAGTCTTGCTTGTACTCTGCAAGGTGATTAAATTGATGGCAGTTCCGCTTCAACCGAATTATACGCTCTCTTTACCTTTAATCGCATTATTGCTTTTGCGTAATGGTTTCATCCATTATTTTCTTGCTTTTTAATGAAGTGTTGTGTGTCGGATAAAGAACGCCTACGTGAAGAAGCCTCCGCTGCGTTAGTATTCCTTTGGAATTACTCACTTCCTCATAAAGCTTGAGCTGCTTTGATTTTGCTCACAGATCTGAGCCTCCAGTTGAACATTTGTTTTCGGCATTTGCCGATTATTTTGAGGCCAGCAAACACAAAATGGCACATTTACAGGCACATCTGCCTAATCGGTGTGGCCGTCGACATCAGTGTTAGTTTCCCTTGTGTGAAATTCACCATTATGCAAGCAGATGACTGATAAACATGTATATCTAGTAGAGAAATCTAGTGATTAAAATGTCCAGCAGCTCTGCTGTCTGATCCACTCAACACACTAACGCACCACCACCACATCAGGGTCACTGCAGTGGCGAGAATGATCCACTCAAATAATAGCTGCTCTGTGGGGGTCCTGATCACTGAGCTTCAGCTTTTTTAATCCCTTCTCTTTCACCTCTTTTGCAGGACCGTCAGCTGAAGATCAAAGACCTGGTGTTGTCCTGTCACGAGCGGGCAGTCCGGAACTGCCCCTGGACCATGGGGTTGTGGAAGAGCTACGTGCTGGCTCTGGAGAGGCACGGAGCAGAGCATCATATAGTCTCGGGTAAAGGCACAAAAGTAGCATTAACTAGTCAACAGCCGGAGTCCAAGAGAGTACATATTGGCAGTGCTCTCTCTGGCCGGTAGATGGCGCGCTCTCTCGATCACTTTCCCATTGCAATGTCCGCTGGTTCAGACGTCTACTGATTGGTCCATTCAGAGCTGGGAGTCCTGCGCATTCCTCCAAGCGCATTGGCTCCCCAGTGACGGTGTATCAGCGGTAGTTAGAAAAGAGGTGGTGGCTGCATCACACGCAGCGGAGGAGGCTTGTGCTTGACTTCATCCTCAGTGCAAAAGTGATGGGGAGAGCGCCCTAGCCGATGGGATGGCTTAATTGGCGACTACCACAATGGGAAGGGAATAAAAATGGCAAAAATTAAACAAATATAAATAATTTGATTAGTGTGTGCAGTTTCTTTTTTTCTTATTTTGTCTTTTTTCCCCACAGACGTGTTTGAGAAGGCTCTGAATGCTGGCTTCATACAGGCCACTGACTATGTGGAGATTTGGCAGTCATATCTGGACTACCTGAGAAGACGTGTTGATTTCAGCAAAGGTGAGAACATGACTTCCCTGTATAGTGTGTGCACCTATCAGCCATGTTTACACCACCTCCTTGTATCTACACTCATTGTTCATTTTAGCTCCACTGAGTATACACGTGCACTTTGTAGTTCTACAGTTACAGACTGTAGTCCATCTGCTTCTCTGTGTACTTTGTCCTTTCATCCTGTCCTTCAGTGGTCAGGACCCCCACAAGAACATTGCAGGTATTATGTGGGTGGTGAATCATTCTCAGCCCTTCAGTGACACAGATGTGGTGGTGGGTTTAAACATAACACCAACTGAACCCCATCTGTCTGCCCACCAGTCTCTACATGTATCTTACTTATTAAAAATCTGAGAGTCAACACCGTATCTCATTATTTTTGTTTTAGTATTTTATTTCAATACTCGGGTGTGTTTTATATTTTTACTTAAGGTCTTGCTCACCTTATGATTGTTGATTTATAATTGGTTGCAGAGGGGAGCAGGGAGCTAGAGGAGCTGCGGGCAGCTTTCGCACGCTGTCTTGACTACCTGAAACAGGATGTGGAAGAAAGTGAGTGATGCTGATTCTTTTAGTTTACTGTATACAGCTCTTCTGGGAAAAAGAGACCACTGCAAATAATTTAATTCAGTATACTTGAGGATTATTATTTACAGATGTGTTTGCTAACAGTGTTTCTACCAAATTTCTAATAAAAGTGTTGTTATTTAGAGCATTTACAGTGGTAACCCTACTTACGAGCATCCCTACTAACGATTATTCCAGGTAACGAGTCGAGATCTCGGAATATTTTTGTTCCAGGTAACGAGTAAAATTCCAAGTAATGAGTAGCGTAAATTAATTCAAGTATGCCAACCGCTAGGGGCGCTGTGGTCGTAGTATCTCCTAGATGCTAGCGTAGAAGAAGAGGTCAGTCATTACCTTTGACCGCTGTCCAGTGAAAGTGAAAGTGCTAGTGAAAGTGACACAAAGACAGCAAAAGGTAGTGAACAAGAAAGTTAGATACATTTTACTTTTACTTTTCATATGATAAGTGTAAACATTAGTGATGTAACGGGTCTCGGATTATCCGTGATCCGTACGGATCACACCTCACGGATCGGTACACGTGTGAACCGCGGATCAGTTGTCAAAAGTTTAACCGTGTTAATATGACCGTGTGGAATGCAGTTTTAGTCATTATTACATAGTTAAAGTGATCATTTTAACACTTTTACACTTTCACTTTAACATAGTTAAAGTGATCTAAATCTCGATGCGTATATGCAATTTAAATATAAAAACAACGCCGCCGTGTGTCACGTGATGGCAGCGTCATCATGGCTGCTAGAGGAGGAGAAGTTGAAAAGCCTCTCGGATCATTTAAATCACACGTTTGGGAGCATTTTGGTTTCCCTATAACATATACTGATGTTGGAGAAAGGGTGGTGGACAAAACCGTTACCGTAGACACTGTGGCACGAGGAAGCCATATGACCACGGCGATACGTCGAGCATGGCCACACATTTAAAGGGGCATCACCCAGGTGTGTTAAACGCATAAACGCTATTATGGCAAAACGCTACCTCGCTGTGCCTGGCACTTCAGCTCCTAGTGAGAGGGTGTTCTCCACAGCAGGGGACATAGTGACTGCAAAGAGGTCTGTCCTCTCCCCAGACAATGCTGATGTTCTCATCTTTTTGATAAAGAACCGTAAGTTAATAGCTCATGCCTGCTATTTATTTTGTACCTTTTTTGATGTGGACTATTTTTTAATTTACTATTTTTCAAAGTCAGAAGGTTGTCAAGCCTCATATTGCACTTTAATTTAACAAATGAGTATTGACTATTTTATTTTGATTATTTTATCTAAACATTAAACATCTTGGATGTTGTTTTCAGTTAAGACATGGGCAAAAGTGTCATGCTTTTAGTTTTCTTAATGTTCTTTAAGTATTAATACATGAAAAACAAAGTTAAATTTGTCTTTCTTCTTTATGCTGATCCGAAAAATGATCCGATCCGTGACTCAGAAACCGTGAAACGAGCCGATCCGTGAGATTTGTGATCCGTTACACACCTAGTAAACATGCCATACACGTACGCTCGTCCTCTTGTCCTCCTTAGCTGCCAGCCTACACGAGCACCGTCGTCTCGTTTATGTTTTAAAAACCCATATAAACACATTATTTAGCATATTAAAGTATACTGTATATTGGCCGGCCAGCGGATTAATCAGTTTTACATGTATTCTTATGTGGAAAGTGCATCCAGCTAACGAGCAAACCAGCTAACGAGCAAACCAGCTAACGAGCTCGGCTCCTGCTCCTAAACTCGTAAGTAGGGTTACCACTGTATTTACAGAAAATGTTTTCACAGTTCAAATCCTTGAATAATGCAAAGAAAACAATTTCGTATTCATTTTAAACACAATGCTAATGTGTTAACTTGGGAAGAGTTCAGAAATCTGAAATTTGGTGGAATTACCCTGACGTTACCAGTCGTTCAGTTTACTGCTGAGTGACTTTACACACCTCCGGTTTGTTTGATAGTTTCTCACATTCATCTTCCTCCTGATCACACGTGAGATGCTCTCAGTAAGGCTTCAGGCCTGATGGTTGGGCTGGACATTTGGAGTGGTCTCTTTCATTTTTCCGGAGCTGTAAATAAGCACTTTGCGAAGGCTGTGGAACAGTGTTCAGACTGATCTAATGTGCTCTTCTTGTTGCAGGGTTTAGTGAAAGTGGTGATTTGTCCTGTACAATAATGCAAATCTGGGCCAGAATTGAGGTAAGAACAAAGTACTTATTCCACTGTAATATTTATTATTTAAACCATTTTAAAATCATTTAAAAAATAAAGACATAAAAAAATATTTTTGTTTTTAATCCTTTCCTAATGTTTGAGTACCAAACAAATAGACCTGAGCACTCTCTTCAGTTTCTGTTTTGCTGAACGGAGACCTGTGGTGGCACAAATCTGAGCTGTAAGATGAACCGGCATAAAGTCGCTTCAGTGCTGTACAGCCTGGAAAATGTATTTCAAAAACAAAACAAAGCTAAAAGCTTCTACTTTTGTAGGCATGTGTTATTAAATTGCCAATCATAAAACACATCATCTGTTCAGTTGAAGAGTTCTTTTACCAAAAAGATCTAAATATTATATTTACGTCATTTAGTTGGTGTATAAAAGTTTGACATGTATAGTCAGACTATTGACGTTTCACTGATAAATCTTACTCTATGTCTAGACGTACAGTATAGTGCTGGGCGATAAAACAATATTGATTTGTTTCACGATACTTTTTGACGATGACGATGATAAGCCGGGACGGTAGAATTCAATAAGCGTTAACGTTAATTTCCATTTCACATCTAAGCAGCTTGACAGTCTGTTGCGTGCCCGTGTCTGCTGCTCTACTGCTCCTGTCGGCGGCGGCTCCACCCCTCTTCCCGGATTGGTGCATCGGCAGGAACATCGCCCGTCCAATGGTTGCACTGTGGAGGCGGGTCTACAAACGGAGCTGTGTGCAGTTGGGGAGAGAGAGGAGAGCAGCTGAGAGTTTCAGTGTGTGCTTGTATTCTTGAGAACCGAGTTTAGAGAGTCTCCTGAGTTGTGTGTGATACTGCTGCCCGTTAGATCCTCCTCACCAGCGCTGCCAACGTTTACACCCTAATCACGCAGCACAAGAGAAACGAGCATAAACAGCTGTGATGTGAGCGGAGAAACAAGCAAACAACGTCACTCTCTAGAGCTGAGAGACAAGAACTGCATCTTTGCGCAGCAGCACAAGTCACACTGCTCGCTTCTCGCTGCTGCGCATGCGTCTGTCTGCTCTCACTTTTCTGCTCTGAAGTTTATTAATGAAAATTTAATATTGTGATAAATATCGAGATCGATCAATATAGAAAAAATATTGGGATAAATTTTTTGGCCATATCGCCCAGCTCTACTACAGTATGACAGCACATGGCTTAACTTTTTTTTTTTTTTTTTTTTTTTTTTCTCACCAGGCTTTGCACTGTAGGAATATGCAGAAAGCACGTGAATTGTGGGATAGCATCATGACCAAGGGAAACGCCAAATACGCCAACATGTGGTTAGAATATTATAACCTGGAAAGGTCAGTGGTCTGCTTGTGAAGTGTTGTGAACAAAGTGTGGCTGAAAATGTTTGGCTTTACTCTTAAAATGACTTTGTAGCATCTAAAAGCATGAAACATTTCAAAAGCACATTATACTGTTCCATTTATAACGGTGTGTTTGTTCACTCAGGTCATATGGAGATGCAGCGCACTGTAGGAAAGCTTTACATCGAGCAGTTCAGTGTACGTCTGATTACCCAGAGCATGTGTGTGAAGTTCTTCTCACCTTTGAGAGGGTGGAGGGTAAGTGGGCTTCTGGAGACGTGTCCACGTTTCCATTCTGTCGTCTTTGAGTGTTTCTACAAACACTTAATAATCCATTGAACGCTGGATTTCTGCAATTATCTGATTATTCAAGTGGTCGCTTAATGACACACTCTCCAGGATTAAGGCCTAGAAATCTCACATTGTATAAAAACACACAGTTAAACACATTCTTCAGGTTATTAAATGCATGCTAACACACGTTTTGTGTTTGCCATATATTTCTTTGTCTTTCTTTCTTTGCCTAATAGTTTTAATCTTCTGGCAGGCTCTCTGGAGGACTGGGATGCTGCTGTACAGAAGACAGAGTCCAGACTGAATCGGGTGAATGAGCAGAGAGCGAAGGTAAGATCTTAGCCTCTTTACAAGCACCAGTAGGTTTGATTTGGTCATTAGGAGAGAAGAACACAAAGAAAATGATGTACACTGAAATAGTCAACCTTTTAGGCCTCTGCAGTCTTTAAGAAGGGAGGTTGGTGTCCAGTTGTGACATGTTATCTGTTTGTTGCTCATTGCTAGAACCACGTTTTGTACTTCAGTCAAAACCACCGTACACCCAGTGTATGAAGCTGCTCTATTAAGTTAATTGAAATAAGAGGAGCTGATGGACAGACTACGTGAGCCATCCTGTCCTGAGCGGAGATCTGTACTCTTTACCGAGGCAAGTGCAAGGCTACACAAGAAAGATCTTGAAACCTGGCTCTGCTGAGGATGGATGTTTTTACTTTTTTTTTCTTTTGATGGACTTCTTGCATCACTCATATCTGATTGTTAGTGTTTTTAGTTGTTTGTTACATTTTTTCTAAAGACATGTTTCTGTGAAATGTTTGATCTTTAACTATGTACACTATATGCTGAAACAGCGTCATCCACTTACCACACACACTCAAAGCTTATTTCATGAGGAAAGTAGCTGTTGGGTGACTACGTGCATCAAAAACCTTAACAGAAAAATTTATTACCTCTGAAAAGGATGCAGAACATTTCTGAAGCACTGAAAAAGTTTGAAAATACATTTACACAGTGAGTCCTACCAAATGTCAGCATCCTAGTATCTTAAATTGACTATCCCTCTTGAGAAGCCTACTAGCTACCGTGTAGCGTCTTGTTTCAGTGAGGTGCAGCTCACTCAACCCTGGAAAACTGTGCATGAGTACAGCTCAAGTTTCACTGCCTCCCGTTTGTGAAACGAAAATGTAAAATCATGTCTACATGCTGTTTTCAAAACCTGCTGTTAAGGTGCAATGTGCTTAAATGTAGAATTTTGACATTTCAAGGCAAATTGGCCATTTTTACAGGAAAAGGCTCTCACTGAACACAAATTATGTGCTAAAGCTATGTTTGTGCACAGGCGGCAGAGAAGGAGGCCCAGCTGGCACGACATGAGGAGGAGAGAACTGAGCAGCGTCGGAAAGCCAAGGCTGAGAAGAAAGCCCAGAAAAAGATCCATAAAACGAACCGCACAGGAGACAAGAGGAAAGCGGAGGACGAGGGTGAGGACGAGTGGGGAGCGGAGACGGGTAAGGGTGGAGAGAGAATATTTGTCTTTTACCAAAATTAATACACATCACATTCTTTAAATAAGTGTAAATTCACAACACTTGAGTGCAGAATTTTTTTTTGTCCTGTACTGCAAGACATTTTTAGTCAAACTAAATAATAATACTTAAAATGCATACATTGTAGAAATCCTTTTGCTGATGATAAAAAATCTTCTTTCCCTGCATCTCATCTCTGAGCTTTTAAAACAACATAAGCATCTTGTTGGGATTTAAAAAGTCAGGATTTAGAACGTCTTATTAAAAGAACTGGCGTTTTAATAATGAATGTTTTCAATGTCTGTGTTCACAGAGCTGGCTCATAAGCGGCACCGAGGCGAAGATGATTTCAGCTCTGTGGTCACAGAGGAGCAGATGGAGACAGAGAGTGGCCTTTTTGGACGTCGTGCTCCTCCTCAGCGAAAAACAGAACCTCCAGTTGCCCGGAGGAACCAACAGTTGGCACCAGAGAGCACAAACAAAATGCCAGACGTCACGCTGGACCAGCGCAAGGACTCCAACAGTGTGTTTGTTAGTAATTTAGCCTTTAATCTGGAGGACCCAGAGGACAAGATGAAGGCAGCATTTGGAACCTGCGGTAGCATCACGCAAGTACGGCCTGTGTTTACCATCAAAGGAGCATTCAGAGGATACTGCTATGTGCAGTTTGAAGATGAACTGGCTGCTCAGGAAGCCCTGAAACTGGACAGGCAGGAAGTGGATGGAAGGCCCATGTTTGTGTCTCCCTGTGTAGATAAAAGCAAAAACCCTGACTTCAAGGTACATGCTACACTTTACAGTCATCACTAAATTAGAATATTGTGATGTTTATTTTTTTCATTTTTGTTCAGAATTCAAAAAAGGTGAACAAAAGTGATTGATCGGTTTGACTTTATGCTTAACGAAATTCAGAATCTTAGTTAATTACAATATGTAACTTGTTGCTAATATCAACACTCCTGAACCAGAGATGTCAGAAATGTCTTGCCTGGGCTCAGGAGAAAATGAAGTGGACTGTGTTGCTCAGTGGTCATTTGGAAATCGAGGTCTTAGAGTCTGGAGAAAGAGTGGAACGACACAGAATCCAAGGTCCAGTGTGAAGTTTCTGCAGTCTGTGATGGTTTGGGTGCTGTGTCGTCTGCTGGTGTTGGTCTACGGTGTTTTATCAACGAAGAACACAGGAATAGCTCCCACTTTTGTCTGCCAAAACCACTTCCAGCAGACACAAACTTTTCAGTGAAGGTCTCCCATCCAAGTATTAACCTGACCTGCTTAGCGTCAGTGGATTTGTGTGTTAGGACAGATGGAATTGCAGCTAGAGATTTATGATCAGTCAACAGATGTGAAAACTGAAAAATTATGCTGTTGCAACTTAAAGGCTGTTGAGGTACATTTGTTTACCTCAGACTAATGCTCTCAGTCTAGGACTGGACACTAATTTCCGTAACTCTGCAGAGATAAAAGGCACTAAATGAATACGGTGAAAAATAACTTTTCACTAACACATTTCCTCATTTTTCTGACAGGTCTTCAAATATAATACATCAGTGGAGAAGCATAAGATCTTCATCTCGGGGCTGCCCTTCAACTGCACTAAGGAGAAGTTAGAGGAGCTGTGTAAGGAGCACGGAACAGTCAGAGCTGTTCGGTTGGTCACCAACCGCTCTGGCAAACCCAAGGTCATTCACAAACTAAACAGTTCAACTCTCTTCATTTCTTGGGCATGTGAAAGTGTCATGTTTGTATAACTGCGAGATTTTATTTTGTTTAGAAACAAAAGAAACCTTAAAGGGTCTACGTATGTATGTATGTATGTGTGGCTTCAGTCGAAATATATTTTTAGATTCTTTTGAGAGGAGCTTAAATAAGCAGACACGTCTGTCACACAGCTGCACATTTTCCCGCCAAAAGACACGATCTGTCATTCATATGATAATGACATTGTAATTCTGGACATTCCATTGGTGGGTTACAGCAGCCAGGAATCTGTAGAATGTTGATAAATAGAGACTTCTGACCTGAGGTGATCCTGAACAATAGACCTCTACTGTTTCACACGTATCACATACATATTAAATGTACTCTCACTGAGTGAGTGAAAACGGAGTGTCACCTCACATTAGTTAAGCTTTAGAGATAAAACCACATACAATGTCTAAAAACTGTAATGAGCAGTGTGTAGCCACTTGTTTATTCAGTTCTGAGCTCAGAAGTCTTGGCTAGAAATGTTTATTGTTTTTCACAACATATCAGCACATCTGAAAACAGGTTTTTGGGAAGTCTAAGTTTAGAGCAGATTTAGTCAAATATAGATTTATGACACTCTTACTGTTCTGACACTGTTGTTGCTGAGTTTGTGCTGAACAAAAGCCTGTGTAACACTTTGGGGGGGGGAAAGTAGTAAAGAGTAACTTTAGCTAGTTAGCTAGTTGCATTTGAAAAAATAAGGAATGAATGCCAAGAAAAGAAACCATCATAGAAGCAAACAGCAACAAGGAAACTTAAGTGACATCCCATTTGTTGTTCTGTTCTACAGGGTCTGGCGTATGTGGAGTTTGAGAACGAGATGCAGGCGTCCCAGGCCGTACTGAAGATGGATAGGACTAAAATGGAGAATAACACTCTCTCTGTGGCCATCAGCAACCCACCGGCCAGAAAGATGGACGTCAAACCAGCGGCCAGCCGTGTGATGCCTCGGCAGCTTCAGGGAGCGTGAGTACAATACTGCCTCCACATTTAATCGCTTATGCATTATGTTTGGAGTTGGAGTTTTTTCACTGGGCAGGGCTGTATGGCAGAAATTAATCACTCATCATTTCCTCTGCCAACCTTTAACCCTCTGGAATCGGATCTTCTGCCAGCGCAAAAACACTTCTATAACTATAGATTTTAGCCTAGAAACATAACCAAACATACTTTGGAACCTTAAAGGGTCTACTTTTCAAATATATAGAGCTTGAATCAAAATATATTTTTAGCTTCTTGTGAGAGGAGCTTAAATAAGCAGAGACATGTCTGTGATGGCGACTCTGACAGCTGCGTTGTTTTTCCCGCCAAACGACGCGATTGACGTTAGAGGACAACAAATCCTCAAATTGCTGCTCTCTGCTTGGCCAGAATGAAATACGCCACAGAACCTCTGCTTTCAGATTTGGTGCAAGAATTGTAGTATCTGTGATTTGGCCATCACTCATCATTGCTCCTGAGTCTGTTTCAGCTGTTCTGTTAATACATTTTTATGGTCCGGTTTCAGTCGAGGAAAAGGACGGACGCAGGTCTCCTTACTCCCACGCTCGCTGCACCGGCAGAACATCCCAGAGGCCAAAACGGAGAACGGAACGTCGGCCAAGCAGGCGGATGGCATGACTGACGGCCAGGGACTGGAAACTGGAACCAAATCCCTGTCTAACGAGGACTTTGCAAGGATGCTCCTGAAGAAGTGAAAGTGCTTTCTGCAGCGCCTGAAGATGACAAATTTAACCTGCCTTGTGTCGGAAGCCATTCTGTGTCCTTATTACAATCGGGAGGAAGAAACAACAGCATTTTAATTTTTTTTTCCTGTAAATATGTGAAGTGCCCCCCAAAATTATATTTAAAAACTGATTTTAACACCTTGTTAATAGAAATGAGTGGATTGCTTGTGGGGGGTTTTTTCTGTTCAATTTTCCTGATTGTTTGATAGGGAGTGATGTTGGGGGGGGGGTGAGTATTTTTTTAACAAGATGTCAAAACAACCATGTGAACCATGTTGTTTTAAATAAATAAGGTATATGCAAGAACTCGATATTTACTGAAAGTATCATAATATTAGTATTATAAATGAGACAATAGATGTTTTCTTTTTTTTTTTCATGTTTTTGCCATCAATATACTGGTTATTTTCTCTGTAGGCCGCTTTGGAAAGCCTTTGCGTCCTTTGCCTTTTCCTAAAGGCAAGAAAAGTAGAGAAACGTTACCTGAACTGCATTTGTAAAAATAATTTATTTGCAGTACTAGAACCCTGGGATGCTCATTCTGCCGTGCTTGTTTTTGCCAACTTCAGTAGTAAACATGCTGTTAGATAACTTCACAAGGATAAAATAATAAAAACAAAACATAGTTAGAAAGGTCTCGTCAGCTACTCCAACCAATGTAACCAAAACCATCCATCTGGCATTTTGTTGAGATCCCAGAGCTTACAGAGAACCGAAAACACTTCTGTTTTGCACAGACCTCTTTAGTTCTCATCTCATGTTTCCCTTTTGACTGACACGTAGCTCGCAAACCTGCCTTATCCTGTTGGCTCAGTACGCCATAGCTGAAGGACGACGGCTACTATTTAAACGAGGCTGGAGTTTCAGTTCCATTGCCAGACGGCACAAATCTAGAACTTTTGGTTCAGGCTCTAGAGCTCAACATCATGTCCAAGTTTCTGAGCTGGATCTAGATTTTTCTGTCTGGTTGTGACGTTGCCTTGGACCGTTCCCTTTCCCCGTGGAACCGACCATTTGTATTTTGAGAATCTATGCAGTTGTTTATTGCTAGAACCTTCCACATTAGTTTGCCTGAATGAACTCGTATTCCCTACACTGTTCTGTAAATACATGATCAGTAAAAATCCTGACTAATAGAGTATTTTTTGAGGAGAATGAAGCCTTTCGTCAACGCCGTGTTAAATGAGCTGAAAGTGAACGTTTTATTATTATTATTATTATTATTATTATTATAATTCCTTTGTCTCGTATCCATCGTCATTGAGAGTTCCCTCACCCTTCAGTTCCTTTATGGGGTGTTTGTGTCCACTTCCCACGGTGGTTGGCCATAGTTTTGTAAAGCGTTTGTATATTTTGATCTGGAGGAATAGTAGCTCTATGTATTTGCTTATGATCACCACAGTGGCCTAAAATAGTAATGAGAAAAGAAAATGTGCTGTTGCGATGTCTTGTTCGATATCTTTAAAAGAGAAAAAAACACAGTGGTATTATTCAGTGTAGACCTTTTGAGGTTTGGTCCTGTTTTTGTTTTTTTATTTGCAGTAGGATTGTGTTGTTCAGATTTTATTTACATTTCCCCGTTTCTCTCAAAAGGTATTGTTCTTGTACAATTTTTTTAACATTTTATTTTGTCCAATGTTTACCAGATGTTTTGTGTCATTCAAGTTGTATCATGTATTTTTTTCTTGTTTCCACCATCGTTTAAGGCCTAAATTGTTTATTAAAGCAATTAAAATGTGATTGTTGAACACAATACATGGTTGTGTGTACATTAGTTGATTGATGATGCAGTTTGTTACTCGTCTTCATCAATGTTCAGTTCCATAACTGGAAGACCTCAATCTTTTCTCCTCACAAACTATATAATTGTCTTAACCCTAACTATATTTCTAATGGAAATCCCAAAATGAAACTATTTCTGTTCTCAGTGTACACGAGTAGGAGAGAGTGGAACCCAGTCTAATGGTTTTTGCACCCTGCACACTTCCGTTACGAAAGAAAATTAAAAGCTTTTTTCCAGCATGGACCATTTAGTTTTAGAATTGCCTGGATTTCTGTATTGATTACTAATAAAATGTGGTCTGATCATTGACACAAAATAGACACTAAGCTAATAACGCACAAACAGTTGTACTGTTCATGTCTTTTATTGAGTTGTTTGAGTAACGATCCACAGTGCAGGTGGGCGGGGCAATCTGAAACCAATGTTCAGTACTCCTGACAATCTTGCCCATTTTTTTTATTTATTTATCTATTTATTTATATATATATATTATATCCCATTTCCTATTCTATTAAGTTTCCCTACTGTATATTCATGTATGGAGGATGAAAAATTAAGTATAAATAAATACACATATAAATGAATAAATAGGGATAGGACCACCTTCCTACTTGGCATACAAACACAGAAATAAATAAATGTAGAAATGATAATACATAAATAAATTTAGAAATATGATAATACATAAATACAATACATAAATAAATAAATGTAGGAATATAATCCTACATTTATTTATGTATTATATTCCTACATTTATTTATTTATGTAATACATAAATAAATTTAGAAATATGATAATACATAAATATAATACATAAATAAATATGATAATACATAAATAAATGTAGAACCGCAAAAACAGTCTAAATAAATGTTCATGCATGAAAATGTAGAAATATAAATTTAAGTATGTCCTTTTTCATGACAAAATATATTATAATTATTTTATATGTATTTATTTATTTATACTCGTCATTGTTCATCCTCCAAGTTCGTGAACTGTCCTCTTAAAAACATATGGCCGAGTGTGTGATCATGTGACTCCACCTTGTCCAGTCTGCTACATTAAAGAAATTGGGTGTGTCCATCATTTGGAAAGACAAGATCTTCCGTTTGTCCCTTACCCCTTCGGTGGGCACAGGTTACACAGCCCCGAAGAAAAACATTAATTGTAATTGAGGTAAATTGTTAAAACTAATTGTGCTATTGATTTGGGTTCATGGAAGAGCAACAGCACTAAATGCAAGATTAGAAAATATGAAACCCTTGAATTTAGTTCCTGTTTATCAGCATTTGTCTGAAATTTGCAATCCTTGCAGATGTTCTGTGTACTTTATTATTCTCTTTGCATCCTGTTATTCGATGGTCAGGACCACCACAGAGCTGTGTTGTAACATCTCCCCCAGCTCACACACTAACATACCATCACCCAAAAAATACTCTGTGGGGTCCTGATCATTGGAGAACAGGGTGTAACAGATGGACTACAGTCTGTATTTGTAGAACTACAGTGCACCTGCATGCTCAGTGGAGCTGAAATGGACATTGAGTGTAGATACAAGGTGTGTGTACCTAATGAAGTGGCCAGTGAGGCTATATGGCTGTTAAACAGTAACGAGGACAATAAAGGCATTTCTCTCAATAATTTAATAAATCTTTACCACACATGGTATTAAAATGACATCAAATAAATAAGCCAACCTTTAAAATACAAGAAAAGAAAGTGCATCTTGGTGCAAACTCTGAACATGAGGCACAAAGTGATCCCGCTGCGTTTTCAGTGGAATGAAACGTAATTTTATTCAATAAAACTGCACCACAATAACGGCCACCCTGCCCGCAGACCTTAAAGCAGTGTTCAATGTGAATAAACAAAAATTAAAGCTAATATGGAAATTAGGATTTTTTGGGTAAGATGCAGAAATTTGAGCTTTCATTCATTACTTTAATTTCATGGAGGGACTGTTGTGGTGGATGTCAGCCCTCCAGAACTGGAGATGCCCACTCCTCATCTAACCTCTCAAGCTCAGACTGATGGGTGCCAACAGCTTTCTCTCCAAAAATTACATTTCATTCCTAAGACATTGTCACGTGAAGATAAAACCTTTTGGACAATAAAAACACAAGCAGCTTGTTCATCCTCTGTACAATCACGTACAACACTGACTATAACATGAATTTCTCAAATAGAGGAGGGTGAAGGATACTGTGCAGGGTAGGCAGAATTCTAACCTAAAATTTTCCATTAAAAATGCTCAAGTTTACTTGAACCATAAATAGCCAACATGGCTAAAAGACTGTTCAGCATAAATGTAGAACTGGTCATGATGAGCTTTAATCCATTTCCAGAAAACTCAAACAAACAAGAACACGTCCAATTATGAATGACTGGTTGGTAAAAGGCCAAAAAAATGACGACTTTTAAGCATTTTCAATCTAAACTCATACTAATGAACATATTAATCCAGTTACTGAAAATATTTAAAGATTAGAGACATGGCTTCCCAACAGATTATTCTATTAAAAATGGAAAATAATGTAGGTTCAATGTAACAAATAAATGTTTTTGACTGCTGATCTGATGACTAGTTTATAAAGGTCTTGGAATGAAATGCGCTGCCAATTTTGAAGCCTTTGTTAAGCTGTTTAATGACCAAACGGGTCCAGTTCAGATCAGAAACCATCCTAAACAACTTAAAATTTCATCCCACTGCATGATGCAAAATCTGTTTCAATGCCCGATTGATCCCGCAGTGATTAAACGGCTGCATGATTCAGGCTCGACAATGGTGCATGATGGCAGCTGAATCAGATTTTGTGCGTATTCAATCCTAAATATGAGAGCACAGGGGTCCACAATCTAATCCACAAAGGGGAAAAGAGTGATCAGGCTACCGAAGAGTGACCAGCTCAACTGTTTAAATAAAAGCTGTAATCAGATGAAAGAGGTCTTAATAGTGATTGGTTGGAAGAGAAGCTTGGACCCTCGTCAGCTTTGTGAATACAAGACCGTGGTCTAATTTCCAAAAAACACTGACAATTATAAATATTATAATTATATTCAAGATCCCAGTTGACCACCGTACACGAGGATGATTCTGGAAATCTCAGCCTTGTTCAGTTATGTGCAGGTATGGTTTGTTTACAATTAGGACAGGCCTGGCTGCTGGCACCGGGCAGTCCAACCGCATGCTCAGTGGTAGCTATCAGTAACGTGTCCAGCGTGATCTCCGTGCACTTCGCTATGAAGCGTATAAAGGGTCTCACGTCACCCTCGTTCGCCGTGTCCAAGGCGGTGTAATACTCCGCCCTCTGCTCTTTCCGGATTGTGATTGGAGGATAGCTAGCCTGCATCAACACTAAGTTCATCAGCAGCCGAGATGTCCGTCCGTTCCCGTCCAGAAATGGATGCACGTAGACCAGCTTGTAGTGAGCCAGAGCTGCAAACTCGACCGGATGAAGGTTAAGGGTGTCCTCAGAGTTCAACCACTGCACCAGCTCCTGCATGTGCCGGTCCAGATCATTGGGATGTGGTGGAACGTGGTGACCTACAAACACCTGGTTAGTTCTGAACCGGCCCGCTTCCACTGGGTCAGCATATCCGAGAACACGACGGTGGATCTCCAGGATGTCACTGATGGTTATGGCACCTGTGCGTGACAGAAGTGTGGTGTTGATGTACTTCATAGCTGCATCCACACCAATGGCCTCATTCTGCTCTTGTAGGCTCTTGCCTGGCACTGCGTAGCGAGTCTCAATAATGTGGCGAATTTCAGACAGCGTTAGCGTGTTGCCCTCAATGGCCACAGTGTGATATATATGGTGGTAGTACGTCTCTTCCATGACCCGCCGCAGTGCCGAGTTGCCTTTAGGGATGGACATGAGGCGCCGCACTTTACTATCAATAATCCCGAAGTGGCGCTGATCGATTTCCTCCACCAGGGGAAGCGTTCGGTCTCGACTCACTAGCGCCCTCTGGTTGCATGGTGAAATGGCTAATGCTTTGCTGTAGAGGTGATCGGCCTGAAGCACATCCTTCTCCTCTTCTAAAATGCTCCCCAACTCTGTAAGTGCATCTACAAAGTCAGGGTTCATGTTGAGGGCATGGATGAGCAGTTTGTGAGCTTTTTCCCTTTTCCCCTGTTTCTTCATCTCCAGGGCCTGCTGGAGAGCTGCCTTTGCCTCCAACTGAGTCTCTGTGAAAACAGGAAACCATGAAGGTGCTTTATGATGGAATTTGTTGTCATCTATTACACTCACTGCTCATCATGGATTATACAATGGTTACTTCTCAGCCACGTAATTTGAGAAAAGACCTGATCATGCTGTTATTTCAGCAAAATATCACTCTGCTAAATGCCATTGTTAAGCAGCTGCAAGCTGAACAGTAAGTTAGTGGAGTTCATTACTGTGAAGTAGCAACAGGCTTCTTGTTAAGGAACTATCATTTATTTTCAGAGCTGGGTAATCCAGATCCAGAAAGTAAAAATCCAGCCCAGGACTTTGTTTCAACTGCCTTGTTGGTTCCGCTGCAGATATGCTGAAGCAGACACACACATGAAGTTGGAGCAAAATCCTGGGATGGATTTTTACTTTCTGGACCTGGATTACCCACCTCTTTTTTCCAAACGGTTGTATAAAAGGTAATAAAATACTTTTTTTTTTTTTTTAAATCACACATATAACCCATCATATTGGGAGTTTTAACATTTTCACATTTGCCCTAAATACAACCGTCAGACCCTTTTTTAACATCACTGATTATTGTTATTAATAATAATTTTTATCTGCCGGAGTTAGCACAACCAACCTCACATTTGGCATCCAAAAGACGAAGACCATACGTCGCTGAATTTTTCTCTTTTCCTCTCGTTAATCATCTAAATTTTCAAGTAACCAGGTCTGTGTAAAATAATACTGCCCAGTACTAGCTGTGAAACACGCTATGGCATCAAAGCAATTCATTTAGTTTTTGGTTTAAACCTTTACTTTATCATTTAATGTACTTACGTTAAATTACATATTTTTGTGAGATCTGACAAAGGAATGTTCTGATATTTCACTGAAATGTAGGTTTTATTTTAACCAAGAAATACAAAACACTGCCAGTTTTACCTTTACTGGGCTTGGGTTTCTGAGGCAGGAGCTCAAGAGCCGTGAAGGGCACAGTGAGGCTGGTGGAGTGCCCCATGGGCCGGTGGGTGTTCCCCCATAGCTGACAGCGCAAGAGGGAGATGCCTTTCAGTGTGGCACAACATTCCTCCTCCACACCCACTAGAGGGAGCAAGAGGACCAACACTGAGCCCATAAGAACAAAGAGAACAGGCCCCCAGCCCCATAGCAGGGGACTACTGCTAGCATAACGCAACACTGCCAACGCTGCCATCAATCTAGGTGTCCAGTGTTCTTTAGCCATATATCCAGCATTCTTGCAGGGAGGCTGCCAGCATAGATCACCCTGCAAAGGAAAACAAGAGCAAGTTCAGTAACAGGCAGGATACAGGAATTTAAATGTACCTTAGTTTTTATTACATTTCATTCAAAACACAACTGGCAAGTAAATTAATAGCATAAAAGGGTTTGTTTTAATTTCAGCAAAAACAAATCATAAATTACATGAACACATCAGTGGTTCTGGTGTCTATTCCTTAAAGTCAGAGATTCATTTATTTTATAAGATTTCAGTTTCCACATAAAAGGGAGGAGCCATGAGACCAGCTGCCCGCCAACGACCAACTACTGCGACCTGCTCCAGATGCCCTACACTACTGACCACATTCAAGTTTATATGGACTTTACTTGCTGATACCTTTATCATCATTCCTGTTTCATTACTGTCACCATATAATTTTACCTGAACACGACAACAGCATCACAGGATTATGTGATTTATCAAGAACTTATAATTAGTTGACCAGAGGAGGATGGGTCCCCCATGTGAGTTTGGTTCCTCTCACGGTTTCTTCCTCCAGCTCTGAGGGAGTTTTCCCTCGTCACTGTCTCCGTTGGCTTGCTCACTGGGGATTTGGTGTTTATTACTAACCCTGTAAAGCTGCTATGTGACATCAGTTGTAAAAAGCGCTTTATAAATAAATTTTACTTGACTTGATATGAAAACTGAAACCATCTGCGTAAGTTGTGAGCTGTTTTGAAAAGCTTTCTTGGTAGAACTTAACACTTCATTTCAGTTTCCGTCCTGCTGAAAGGCCCACTCTTGTGACAAATCTGAATTTCAATATGAGTCGACCTGAAGAAGTGATGTCTAGGACAAAAAACTCTAAAAGCTCTACATTTTTAGTGTTCAGTAATAAACTGCTGTGTAAAGTAGTGTTGCACTAAATCATAAAACATTCTTTTGAAAAGTTGTTTTACAAAACTAAATGCATTTATTGCATGCAGTTGCTGTATATAAAACACAGATTTAGGCATTGCATATTCAGACAGAACATCTAAATAAATACTGCTGAAGGAGTTTAAGGAATCCCAAATATCACAACTGTTTATTATATTTATTACTGTGGGTCATTTTGTTAGCTAAAACAGTGAATAACCTGTTGTTCAGTGGTGTGAAAGGGGGACAATTGCAATAGTTTCACACTACGGTCAGGTTCACATGTGAAAGCTGGACAATAAAAAAAGGAGGACAGGAAGAATGTTGACAATAAATAAATCCTGGACCAAATCAAAGCTCATTTTCTCTAAGAAGCTGAAATACCCAAACTGAAGATCTCTTATCTCGGACACATTATGAGAAGCACCAGCTCACTTAAGAAGATCATTATGCAGGAACAGCTGAAGGTAAATGAAGAGGAGGGTGCGCAGCAGCAAGATGAATGGATAAAATCAGAGGAATCATGAAGGAGCCATTAAGAAACCTGTAGACCCAAACAAAGAACAGGATGTTATGTATAAACAAAACATACATATGTTGTATTAGTTGTATATGAATATGGTACCAACTTGACAGTGCTTTATAATAATAATAATAATATCAGTCTGATGTAGTCAATAAAGAGCTGTGATCAGTCTCATGTAGTAAATAAAGACCTGTGATCAGTCTGATGTAGTAAATACAGAACCGTGATCAGTCTGATGTAGTAAATACAGAGCTGTGATCAGTCTGATGTAGTAAATATAGACATATATGTGTCGCTTCAACAGCTGTTTACGTTACAATCTCTACTTTACAGCAACGTTTATTAATATAAATCTGCCTTTTTAACATTACTGAATATCAAACATCATATTAAAAGTGTTTTACCTTCTTCGACAGAGAACGGTGCTACTTTATCTTCAAAACGAAGAAAAACTCAATATTTTATTCAGTCTTGTCGATAAGCGCTCTCCCGTCGCCGGCCATGAATAAGACGTAACTCTAAACGGACCTCCGATTGGTTGGCTTGACATTGTACGCTTTCGCTGATTGGCTGACTCTGGGCTTACGCGATTCTAAACAGCAACACGTTTGCCGGATCGTAGGGCTTTGTGATTGGTCAGCGTTTGTTCTTGCTCACTACAGGACGAATTCATTTGACGTCACAACAAGAATAAACCCTTCTGAGTGGATTTGTGTTGCTTGGTGCCACTTTTTATTGTTGGATGTGTGGTAATGTCGACTGTATGTTTACTAAAACAAATACAATTAAATAAATAAATGAAGGGAAAACGCTTCACGACGCGTCTAACAACTTCATAACCAAAGTAAACAATCAAGAGAACGTAAAGTACTAGAATAATAGATTAATAGAAACTCGGTTGTGTTGGTATGGTTGTCAGCCTTTGAGCAACCTTGTGGTTGCTAAACTGTTCGTTAATCTAACCATTCACAGCAGGGCTAACTAACGTAAAGTATATAAATTAATATTTAATAAATGAAATTAAATATTTCAAATATGCTATTTTAAAAATAAAATGAAATAAAAATTTAAAATATGCTATTTTGCATATTCTTGCTACTATTTATTATTATTCTGAAGACGTCACATAATCAGTTTGAACCATGTCTGTAATCAAGCTCAAGCTTGTTTGGCGCCCAGCGGGAGAAAAAAAACGAGAGACTACTAATACATGCATGTGGTTGTTTAGTTTTGGCTGGTCTACACACCTCTGCTGAATTATAATAAGGAAACGGCCTCACTGATCATTATGACCAAAGCTTTATGTCAGCAGCGGCATCTAGTAGTCACTGTGTGTCAGGAACAGCTTCTGTCTAAACACAGCGTTTTTTGACAGCTACAAGTGCTTGTGCATCTCAAAAGTAAGGCAAAAATGCACGAAATATGTCACTTTATTTGTAATGAATGTAACCTTTATGACAGTTTACCTTTGAATTAAATTATCAACAAAAATGGCTGCTGATGTCAGAGCTTACCTACCAACATGGCAAGGGCGGAAGAGTATTAACCAATCAAAATTACTTTCTCCTGTCACGTGACTGTTTGCATTTCTTGTGATATTTTAAAGGATTGTTTACTGTAAGCAGCAGGGGATCAGCTGTCTCCCTTCTCAGTGCTCAGAAGAAGGGTATACAAATCTGTTCAAATGTCTTTATAAAAACTTCACGGTGTTTGTACATGCTAGCTTAGCCAGCTAACTCTGAATGGCAATAGTTACTGTGGTGTGAATACTAAACATCTTTTGAAGGAGCTTCAGCAAGAAACTCATAATTCCTGCAATAAAATTAGAAAGTGATGTTGTTACGTAACTAGTTTCTGCAAGACAACCTGTGATAGGCTAACCCTGGTTAACTGCTAGCTCACATCATTCGAATTAGCTGTTTTGCTATGATTGTCTGCTGTTTGGGGCATATTTGTTTGGCTGTGAAATCACAGCTAAATTACACCAAGAATGGCCTTCATATCTGCGTTGTGTTGTGAAGTTAAGGACCTTCCACTGGACTTTATCTTCAGCTAGTCTTAATGGACTGATGAGTGTTGTGTTTACTTCAACATTTTGCTGAGCTGTTGTACTGTATGCATACACAGTGGATGAGCTTACGTCGTTAAACATTAAAACTTGCAGTATTTGTGGATTTTGGTAGTAGCAGATTATGTTGTAACTTTGGTGAAAACAGCACATAGATTAACTGTAGACCGGATTTTCCCCACAATGTAATGTCAGACAATCGAAACACCCATCAGCTAGGACTCTCCCAATCACTTGCAATGTTCCTGACTCTAGGAGGCATGTGAAGTCAGGCTCTGCCTCTTTTCCAACTGCTGTTGATACATCGTCACTGGAACGCCAACGTGCTCGGAGGAAAGCGCAGGGACCCCAGCTCTGATATATCAGCTAACAGACAGCTAAGCCAGCGGACATTGCATGGTAGTAGTGATGGGGAGAGAGTGCCATCTACCCACCAAGAGAGAGCACGGCCAATTTTTGTAAAATGTCAGAGAATGACCAACAAAACACCAGTGCAGGAAAAAAAGGACAGATTTTATTTGAAGTGTAAAGCATCGAGATCATCCTGTCCAAGAATGAGCTGATGCTAATCAAAATATAGTATAAAGTAGGATTTCAAGCATGAAAGAAATTCAGCAGTAATATAGTTAAAAAGTTTGTGCGTGTGTGTGTGTTTGTTCCCTTCAACAGTCCCTTAGCACTTTGAGCTCGGTGGTCTTGGGTCGAGGTTTCTGTATTCTCCACGTGTTTGTGCGGGTTTCTTCTGGAGTCTCAGTGTTCCTCCCACAGTACAAAAACACATGGAGGTAAGTTTGACTTGGCATCTAATTAACTAGTGTGTTGCCATGAATATAGCCATAGTTGCTAATGTGGTGTTAAACAGTAAACAACAAAATCTTACAGTAGCTGAAGATTAGCTTTATCCTGAGATGGAAAACTGTACTTCAGTTTGTGTTCTGTCCCTCCTCATCAAATGCATTCTCGATCTTTGATAAAGGCACATAACACTGACTTTTAATGTCCTTCCCCATAAAGGCATATAGAAATGGGTTCAAACAGCTACTGGCACTAGCTAGAATCATGCCACATACTTTTCCCATCATCACAAATTTGCTTGATTTGTATTTTATGCCCAAAAAGGAAAAAACGTGAAAAGGCATCCAGCAGATGAAGAACGTGACGATCAGTGCAGTCATGATCTTGAACGGCTTTTTGGACTTCACCATGTGTTTGGACCTCAGCCTTTGTATGATGAAAACATAACAAATGATAATGATCATGAACGGGATCACAAATCCAAAAACAGATCGGAAGGACACATCGGCAAAATGGTTTTCTTCATTTGTGTAATTTCTGATACAACGTTTCTTCTGTGCATCTTCAGAAAAGTGCTGGAAGGTGGTCATTGGGATGCTGATAACAGCAGAGATGATCCAGGTTAGTAGTACTATCACAGAGGCTTTCCTGATGGTGCGCTGGTTCTGAGCCCACACCGGAAACATCACAAGCACACAGCGGTCCACACTGATGATGACCAGGAGGAAGATGCTGCTGAACATGCTGAGAAACAAAATAAAAACATTGAACTTGCACATGAAGAGGCCAAAGATCCAGTCATTTCTGACCTTGTTGTCAACAAAGAAGGGCAGAGTGAGGCATAATACAAAGTCCGACATGGCCAGACTCAGGTACCAGGTGGTGTTGACCGACTTCTTCACCTTAAACCCTGCGATCCAGATCACCACACCATTTCCAGAAACACCCAGGATGAAGACGATCATGTTGGCTACTGCATATACGATACACGTCACATCCCAGCAAAGTGGTTGGGCCTCGGTGTGGTTCATGTGACTTCCATTGTGAAGATATTTTGTCACTGGGGTTGATGTCATGATGTCTCATCTGTAAATCAAACAGAAAACCAAAATAACATAGTTGTTTATTTATTTAAGAATTTATTCATTTCATTATAACAAAATAGATCTTACATACAGAAGAAATATATATATATATATATATATAAATACAAATCACATAAAATGAAAGGCAGCAGAAAGAAGAAAAAAAATCTTATAATATCGGCCCCTTTTTTCCAAGAGTAAATTCAAAAGATAGTAATTTACCAGAAACAAAACTAAACAAAACAAAAAACAAAACAAAAACATTAAATCATTCTCGAACAACAGTGCATATAGATACACATACTATTTCATATTTTTTAAACAAACCAACTTTTATCATTCTTTTAAACACACACATTGATCTAGCATTTTTAACATCACTCTTCAAGTTATTCCATAAACTTATTCCTTGAATTGAAGTACAGCGCTCTTTCAAATTAGTTCGAAATTTAGGCTTTACAAACATCTCTGTCCCCTTAAGATTATAACAATTCTTTCTCTTAACAAAATGTCATTGGATGTTTGAAGGTAGTGTGTTTTTATGAGCCTTATACATTAACAATAAAATATTAAAGTCAACTAAATCATAGAATTTCAATAATTTCTACTGATAAAACAGTGTATTTGATGGATAACTATAATGTTTTTTAGTGATAATTCTTACAGCCCTTTTCTGTAATACAAAAACAGAATTTGTAATTGTTTTGCACGCTTTCCCCCAAACGTCAGTACAGTAGTTCAAGTGTGGAACAATTATTGCATTATACAACATATATAGAGCTTTAGCATTAAATAACTCTCTTACTTTATACAGCAATGCAATAGATTTAGCAATTTTTGTTCTTAAATAATTTATGTGAGGTTTCCATGTCAGCTTTTCATCAATAATGACACCCAAAAACTTCACCTCACTGACTCTACAGATTTCAACATCATCAACTCTAAATGGAACATCGATAGTTTTCTTTCTATTACTAAATATCATGTAATTTGTTTTATCCAAATTTAGTGATAATTTATTAAGCTGAAACCAAGTTTGTATTTTCACAAATTCTGTCTTTATCATATCCAACATCTGTTCTATATCTTTACCCAAACAAAAAAATGTGGTGTCATCTGCAAATAAAATTTAAAACATTTAAAAAGTCCTGATACATTTACCAAATCATTCACATATAAAATAAATAACTTTGGACCAAGCACAGAACCCTGAGGAACTCCACATGTAATATTACAAAGTTTGGATTGTTCATCATTTATTTGTACAAATTGTTGTCTATTTTTTAGATAGCTATATACCCATTTTAGTGCTGTTCCTCTAATACCATATTTATTCAGCTTTCCAAGAAGAATACTGTGGTCAATCGTGTCAAAAGCATTATTTAAATCAACAAAAATGCTAACAGTACTGTTTTTGATCAACAGCAGTTTTCTGTTCCATCAATTCTATGAGAGCCATTGATGTTGAATTATTTACTCTAAACCCATATTGACTGCTACTTAGAATATTTTGTTTTTCGATAAATTTATCTAATCTATTTACGAATAATTTCTCTAAAATTTTTGAAAACTGTGGCAACAAGGATATTGGTCTATAGTTTTTAAAGACACATTTGTAACCATTCTTATAAAGAGAAACTACCTTAGCTATATTCATATTATCAGGAAATATTCCAGTTGAAAATGATAAATTACATATATATGTAAAAGGCTCAATAACACAACCAATTATATCCTTCACTAACATCATATCCATGTTAACCAAATCTTTTGATCTTTTATCAGCAAAATTTTTCACAATACTCAGTATTTCTTCTTTATCAGTTTCACCAAGAAAGATGCTGTTTACACAGCCCATGAGTGTATGACTTATATTATTATCTACTTTTGGTATTTTAGCTGCTAAACTCGGGCCAACATTCACATAATATTCATTAAATTCATTTACTATTACTCTTTGATCAAATATTTATTTATCATCTTTTACAAAATACTGTGAAACACTTGAAGGTGTTTTATGATTTTTCAAAACACTATTTATTTCTCCCCATGTTGCTTTCATATCATCCTTACTTTTATTTAGTAAGTCACTATAATATTCCTTCTTATGCTTTCTTATAATCCATACCAACTTGTTTCTATATTTCTTGTATCTCTCTTCTGCTTATTTTGTTCTCAATTTCAAGAAGCATGAATACAAGTAATTCTTTTTTTTACAGGCATTCCTTAACCCATTTCTCATCCATGGCTTGTCAACAACATTTCTCTTAGTAGAGTTTTTTTGTATACAATTTTTTTTCATACAAGGTTTCCAAAATATTCATAAACACACCATATGCTCTATTTACATCAACATACACATCCTTCCAGTTTTGTTTTGTTAAATCATCTTTCAATTTATCCAAAGCTTTTTTTGATGTATTTTTCATTTTTCTCTTTATTAAAACTGCTTTTTCACTGCACTGAATTTTTTTACAAATAGTAAACACTGGCAAATGATCACTTATATCAGTTATCAGGATCCCACTCAGCACCTCTTCATTTCTTATGTTCATACCTGTCAAGTCCCCGTTTTGGCCGGGAAACTACCGTATTTTTCCCCTCTTTCCCGGCGTCAACCCATATGAGTTTTTCCCGTAAATTTGCCGTATTATACTTTTTAAAAAATTCTGTGCGTCTCCAAACTGAAATGTCACTAACCTCGCGAGAACTGCCACCCAGGCTGCTGCAAGTGGCAGTTCTCACGAGGTTAGTGCGGACAGCGGGAACAAACCTGGAACAGGGAGAGATGGATGGATGCAAGGAGAGAGAGGGCATTCCTGCCAAAAAACTAAAGACTTCATGTAAACGTCTAGAGAAATGGGCCATCTAATGTATCTTTCTAAAGAGGAGCAGGATGGGGAGTTATGCATTCTGTAAGGTTTGTAACTGCGAGTTTAGTGCAGTTAGTTTAGTGGGGAAGGAGTGATGTCAGCCAGCATGAAAAATCCGCCAAGCAAGGCTAGAAACACAGAAACATGCGCAGGTGATGTTCGCATTTGTGACTAGCAAAACCACAGAGGCAGACCAGGTCATAAATGTGGAGGTTTAAATGGCAAAGCTGTGTGCCAAAAACAACATTGCCTTCACCTTCTGTGATGACTTCAACAAGTGTGTAGCTGAGATGTTCCTGAACTCACGAAAATATGTAATTGAAATGAAATTATGAAACTAAAATAAATTATGAAAATGTGTAATTTAAATAAAATGTGTTTCACTTAAAGACAAGCAAAGTATTGTATATGCTGAAAATATGTAAAATAAATAAATGTGCTTCAATTCCCTTTTGTGTTTTCATTTAGGCTGTATTATAAGACTTACATATGTAGGAATGTCCACAGCATTTCAGTGTCAACAAAGGTCGGCCTTTTAGATTCTGATCATCTAATTGTAAGTGGTTCACAGGTGGTTATTTTAGATTTCTTGTAAATCTGTCTGAAAATGTAAGGGATACTGAACCTCAGTTGGGCTGGTGGGACGGCTCAAAACACGTGGCGGAAAATTTCCCTTATTTTTAAATCCAAAACTTGACAGGTATGTATGTTTGTAAAGATATTGTCAATCACTGTATCACTGTGGGTTGTAATTCTTGTTGATTTGGTTATTAAAGGATAAAGACTTAAACTATACATTGCATTAATAAACGTACTAACATTATTTGAACCGGCTTGACTTCCCAAATCAATGTTAAAATCTCCACATAGAAAAACTGTTTTATTACAACTACTTTCTAAGAGCTCAATAATTTAATCTGTAAATAAGTCAATATTTGAACCTGGTGACCTGTACACACAACTAATTATTATATTTTTTGAATTTTCATTTAATATATCAACAGTAATCATTTCCATTACATCATCAACAGTTATTGACATTTTATCCCTAAGTTTACATTTTAACTTAATATCAATAAATAAAGAAACCCCCCCGCCTCTTCTATTCATATAATATATTCTATATCCTTGAATTTTATAATTATTTATGTTTTCATCATTTAACCAGGTCTCTGAGACTGCTATTATACTAAAAGATCTGTTTAACTGCTTTAAATAGTCTGTTATTTTTGAAAAATTCGAATTCATGCTTCTACTATTAAAGTGAATAATAGAGAATCCTCCATTTACCATTTTATTGTCATTGAATTGATCCTCATTATAATATTGACAATCCTTAATCTATGGAAAAGGATCTACATCAACCATAGTATCTACATCATATATTTTGGACTCTGAGTGATTATAAACTGCATATGCTCAGAAAATCCAGGGACATTTCACCTCCCAGGATCCAAGGAGCATTTGGAAGGGCATAAGGTGCATCACGGACTACAAATTAAAGGATGCACAATGCCCCAACGACCCCTCCCTGCAAGAAGCCCTCAACAAATTCTACGCCCGGTTCGAGAACCCCATCTCCCCCCCAACACCAGACTCACCCTGGCACCTGGAGAAGTGCCCAACAGCGTGACTCCAGCTGAAGTAAAGAGGACCCTGAGGGGAATCGACCCTCAAAAGGCGGCCGGCCCCAACAACATCCCTGGCCGGGTGTTAAAGGACTGCGCAGATCAGCTCTCCTGGCGGACATCTTTAACACCTCCCTCAGCCAGGAAATCGTCCCCACATGCATGAAGACTGCCACCATCATTCCAGTCCCCAAGAGCTCCACAGTGACAGGTCTGAATGACTACCGGCCAATAGCCCTTACGCCGATAGTCACAAAGTGCTTTGAGAGACTGGTCATGTCCCATATCAAAGCCACCATCGACATCACTGTGGATCTCCACCAATATGCCTACAGGAAGAACCATTCTACAGAGGATGCCATTTCCTCTGTGGTCCACACTGCCCTCACCCACCTGGAACAGAAGGACTCTTATGTCCGTCTGCTCTTTGTGGACTTCACATCAGCCTTCAACACAATGGTTCCTCAGACTCTGACTCACAAACTCGTTTCACTCAGACTGAATGCTTTCCTATGCAACTGGGTCCTGGACTTCCTGACCAACAGACCACAGTCTGTAAAGATTCACATCATCACCTCCTCCACCTTAACCCTCAGCACTGGCTCCCCTCAGGGCTGTGTGTTAAGTCCCATCCTGTTCACTCTGCTCACATATGACTGCTCACTTACCCAACCAGGCTGTCAAATTGTGAAGTTTGCAGATGACACAGCCGTGGTTGGATGCATCACAAACAATGATGAGTCTGGCTACAGGCAGGAAGTGAAACACCTGGAGGGCTGGACCAACCCATTCACTCGTCAGTATACACTCGTCTCACTTGTCCTACCCTGAATTGTGTGTCGGGACTCCCCTCGGTCACGACTCCCAATTCCACCTCCTCCACTACTACACTTAGAAATGTCTGACACCAGACAACCAGTCCTTCAGGTCCTGGGTCAACGTATCC
>BRDA01033973.1:4769-17117 GCA_036984385.1 Crenuchus spilurus | reverse complement strand
CACACATGATATTTTTTCACAGATTCTTCAGTCCTTGATCGTTGTTAGTCATAAAAGCACCCAGAGTACACCGTCTACCCTGAATTTAAATACCACGCACTTTGAGTAACACACCAGACTTATGGTTCCGAGCCTCAAAGCCTTGTGGATGTTTCTCTCAAACTGCTACATCATGAGGCAGGAGTTTCAAGCAAACTGGATGTAAACAAACATGGCGGATGACATAGACACTATTGATGCATGAGTTGTGAGAGCTTTCTGCTCAGAAAAAAAGTAATGAAAAAGAAAGATGTGGATGAAACCATAACAGCACACATTATAAAGACACTCATGCTGTTGTCACAGCTCTACAAGTCCACCTCGCATGCGATTTAACTTTAAATATATATACATTTTGCCAATTTTCTCCCCTTCCCAGTGTAGTAATAGCCCATTAACCCATTCCATCCACTAGGGGGCTCTCCCAATCACTTTGTAATGTCCCTGACTCTAGGAGGGTGAAGACATGCACACGCCTCCTCTGTTGCGTGTGATGCAGCCACCGCCTCTTTTCAAACTACCACTGATACACCAACACTGGGGAGCCAACGCAAAAAGGAAAATGCAGGATTCCCAGCTCCGAATTGACCAATCAGTAGCCAGCAGACATTGCAATGTGTGAGTGATAAGGAGAGAAAGCGCCATCTACCCACCCAGAGAGAGCACTGCCCAATTTTTGCTCTCTTGGGCCCCAGCTGTTGATGGCAAACAGCATGACCGGGATTTGAACTCGCGATCCTCTGGTCATAGTGTCAACGTCTTAGCCTGCTGAGCTACTCGGGGCCACCGCGATTTAACTTCTGTACACATGGACACGTTCAGTTCAGCTCCGCTCTCATTGGTTGACGGTCTTTCAGGCATGACACCAACATCATGTTTTACACCAGAAGACTTGTTTAATATTTATGATTCACAATCAGGGCGCCCCCAGCTACACTGGGACAAGATGGGAGGGGTAAAGGATCATCTGGGAAGATAATTGGATACGATCACCCTGAAATTGGGAGACCCTTTACAGATGTCAGGAAAAGCAAATTGCCCTGATTATCCTATAGTGCAAACCAGGCTTCACATTATGCCTTTTTGGAAATCCGGTTATTCTTTACTGTCTTACAGTTCATAGTAACTGAAATTTTGACTAGGAGTGTCCAGACCTTTGCATTATGTTTAGTGAAGTTGAAATTTGATCAGGACTCCTGACAGTTTAAGGTTTTATTGCTGCTCAACCAACACGAACACATTTTTTATTTTGACCTGCTGTCCACTAAACTTGTACCAGGCTAGCACAATCCATCTTGGACTAGCATGTAATTTATACTGGACTATGCTGTTTTCTCAGAAGGGGCATCAAACAAGAAAAAGCTTTGGTTTATAGTTCTGATATTTAGGTCAGAGTAATGCATTACACAATCAAAGGGCAAAAAGACTATTTGGCAGCCTCAGTAAATTACGATGCTGGGAATTCATACAGAATAATGTGTTATCGATTGTATACAGCCCCGACATTAATTTCTAGCAGGGCCTTGGGGATATCGGAAGACAGCTCAACCTTACCTGCAGCTTCTGTCCTTTTTTTCTCTGACACTGAAACCTTACGGGCCGGTTCGTATGGCAAGACGTCTGCAATTAATCACGTTTGAATCATACCATCAGCCAACACAGGCTTCCGCCATGAAAAAGTAATTACAACACACAAAACAAATATGCAGCGGCAAACTGTCATAAACTGCGATAAGGTGCACAGAGGAGGCCGCTGCTCTGAATATTATTGCATGATTTCTCTTGAAGAGTCTCGCTGCACTGCTGTGATTTATCTTCAAGAGTCATGCTGTGCCCTGCTTGCCAATGCACTAATATAATACACTGTACATACACTACATATTTGTCTTTAAACCATTGGCTCAGTCGCTTATGCTAAAGCTAAAAAATGACTTCCATTAATCTTTACAGTAGTTTTTTTTTACTGCTACTGTGTCTCACTTGCTGGATTTGTACAACCGCATGTTGGACAAATAGCTTTGCTGGAAACACTCTCCAAACTCAAGCAGAGAGCAGAATTTATTTGCAGCCGTGCACAATTTCAACATCCCTGTGCACAGCCTTGGTACACTGAGCCTTTAGCCAAATGTAACAAATCAGCTACGACTTCCAGTGCTACCTCAAAAAATTAGAATATTGTGGAAAAATATATATTTTTCATAATTTAATTCAAAACGTTACACTGTTTCACATTATAGTCATTACATGTAAAGTGATATTTCAAGCCTTTTGCTTTGTTTTAATGTTGATCCACATGACTTATAGCTCATTAAAAACACAAATCCAGAATCACAAATTACTAGAATATTTCATTTGGAGTTTCATTTTGAGTAAATTACTATTCAAACAGTATTAAAACAAAAAAAAGGGTTGGCTTATGTCGCTTTATGTGTAATGTCTATTAATTATGACTTTAGCTTTTTGAATTCAATTATGAACTTCACAATATTCTATTCTATATACTTTTCATCCATATATTCGGAAATACTTTTAGAATTTAATGCAAAAATGAATCTAATTTGTAATATAGTGCAGTATATTTGAAATGCGCACACACACACACACACACACACACACACACATATATATATTTATTTATTTATTTTTGATGAGGGGTGTTATGTTTGTAAGTGAATGTAGTATTGGGAGTCTAGCCTAAGGACTCTTACTGGAATAGTGAGGTGTGCTTGCCAGTCCTCTTTGTGGGAGGTAGTTGTTACCCTATACACTCATACACAATATCTGGGGCAGTCATGGTCTGGTGGTTAGGGATCTGGTCTTATGACCGGAAGGTTGCCAGGTCGATCCCCAGGCATGTCATGACTGAAGTGCCCTTGAGCAAGGCACCTAACCCCCAACTGTTCCCCAGGCACCATGAATAGGGCTGCCCACCACTTCAGGCACATGTTCTCACAGCCTAGTGTGTGTGTTTCACTGCACGGACGGGTTAAATGTGGAGGTCAAATTCTGCTGTGTGCAAGTCACATTGGTAAAGTTTAATCTAAACCAACTAGTTGTTGAATTATGTCAAATTAGCTCAAGTAGTCTTCTAAATGACAAATGTTGGTATAATTCAGGCTACAAAGATGACTGCTGCTACTGTCTCCGCTATCCAACATGTTACACTTCACTTCACCAACTTCAAGACTATTTTGTGCAGATGCATGACATACAATTCAGATTAAGAAAACATTTAAATACAGGCTGTAATGTAACAATAGATAAAAAGTCAAGGGGTGAATGCTGTCTTAAAGCACTGTATGTAAGCTAAACTGAAAAAATCAGCCTCAGAAACCAATTCCTTTGCTGTACATATACCCAATTATTTGGTTTAAATTGGTTTAGCCCCACCCCTTTCACATGGAAGTGTTGACAACCTGGACTAGTTTTAGATGTGACACAATACAGATGTAAACTAATGTAAACATGCATTATGTTTGTGTAGAGAACTACACAAAAGTCATGAGTGGACCTCAGGGAAATACATTTTTGGATACGGGCCCTTTAAAGGCCTGGCTAGTTGGAGCAGATGTAGCTTTGGCTCAGTAATTTGTGGTTGTGTATGAGAGAAATCTCATTAGCATCCTGTACCTGATAAGATGCAGACAGACAAAGGATTGGGTTTAGGTATTTAATGAGACCTAATGAAAATGAATATGTGCTGTTTCTGTCTCTGTTAGAAGAGCACCACTTTCTTATTGCTTCTCACAGCAAACAAGATGGTCACTGGAAGAACACAGATGAGCAGGAGCTCATGTTGAGTCCCCATTCTTCCCATTAGAAGAAACAACTATTGTTGAGTAGGTTGATATGGGAGGCAGCAGTGGCCTAAAGGCTGGAGAAGTGCGTTTGAGACTAAACAATTGGGCTGGATGGAAAAATGATTTGTGCACTCCCACACTAAATATTCACAACTGAAGTGCAAGGCACTGAACCCCCAAGTGCTTCCCGGTGCTGCAGCCAATGTGTAGGTGTATTGAAATTCTTATTAAATAAATGTTTTAGCTTTGTTTTTTAACATAATCTCCATCTTCAACAAGGAAGCAGAGTGGAGTTTCCTCCATAAGTCCATTAATTTGGTATAATTGAACATGTTGAATGTTGATATCCCACTTTTTTTTAAATATTTTTTTACCACAAATGTACTCATTTTTGTGTATTTATATATACAAAGAAAACATAAGAAAGTGAGTCTGTTTGTGGTAGCTACTACTGCCTACTACTTTGTCATGGACAAAGATACCATCAGCTAAGCTAGCATAGCTTCCTTGGTGGTTATGTCTACCATTTCAAATTTTCCAGAGCATAAATATAGAATGAGTGTTTAAATGTTTTTTTTATTATTTTTTTATTTTTTTATTATTTTTTTTTAACAGATCTATTTCATAGGTGTGCCATTATACAACATTTACACCTGCAAACCAATCAGAAAAGAGTTTTAATTGTCTCTGAGATATAATTTCCTTGTATTTAGGAAAATAACTCAAAATGTATTGATTTAAAACCTATTTATACAATCAGAAAAAGTTGGGATAGTATAGATAATGTAACAGTATAGATAATGTAACAGTATAGATAATTGGGACAGTATAGATAATGTAATAGTACAGATAATGTAATAGTATAGATAATGGAACAGTACAGATAATGTAACAGTATAGATAATGTAACAGTACAGATAATGTAATAGTACAGATAATTGGGACAGTATATGTAACGTAAAATGTTTCTTACATTTACTTTGATTTTCATTTCATTGCACAGTATAAACCCAAGGTATTTCATATTTTGTCTGGTCAACTTAATTTCAATTGTTAATATACATCCTTTCCTGCATTTCAGGCCGGCAACACTTTCCAAAATATTATTTGTTATTTTGTCACATTGTTCCTTCAAACATACCTTAAGGTGTGTAACAGTACAGGGTGATCGTCACATTTTTCATTGTAAAATTCTTCACATATTCTCTGTTGAGGACAAGTCAGGTCTGCAGGCAGGCCAGTCCAGTACTCTTTTCTTCTACAGCCATGCCTTTGTAATGTGTGCAGCATGTGGATTTGCACTGTCTTTTAAAAAAAATGCATGGACAAGTAGTAGTCTTGAAGGCAGCACATGTTGTTCTAAAATAGAGTGTAAATAACCTTTGCCAAGGGTATTGGCACAACCCCATACCACAACAGAACCTGGCCTGACTGTTGCTGATAACAGTTTGAATGGTTCATTCTGCCTTTGTTCCAAAGCATGTGGTGTCCATTTCTTCCAAAAAAAGATCAGGACTTCTGAATTGTCTGACCACATTACATGTGTTAAGTGACATTTGTGAATATATCTCTGTACTGTAGTGCTTGACAAAGTAATCCCTTACCCATGTGGTTATATCAGCTATCAAAGAATGATTGTTCTTGATTCAGTACCAAGGGAAGGGATCAGATGGTGTAGAGGTTATGTGCCCTTGCCCTTTGTGCACTGAAATTCCTCCAGATTCCTTGTTTTATTTACTGATATTATGCACTGTAGGGGGTGAAAATATGTAGTACTTTTTGTGGTACCAAATCAAAATTACAATCACCTTTTAAGTCACATTTTTACCCCTAAAGTGCCTCTGTTCCAACTTTTTTTGGAATGTGTTGCCGGCCTGGGTGGATGATTAAGAATTGAAATGATGTTGACCAGACAAAAGAAGAAATATCTTGGGTTCATACTGTCTGCAATGAAATAAAAGTCAATGTAAGAATAAATTTAAGAAACACTGTTTATTTATTTATTATTTCAATTTTCCATACGGTCCCAACTGTTTCTGATTTGGGGTTGCAGTAGTAGCCATTGATCACTTGCTGTAAACTGCTTGTGACTGTATAACATCTCTTATGAAAATATTTGTTGTGATTGTATTGTATACACTAACACACCACCACCACATCGGTGTCACTGCAGTGCTGAGAAAGATCTACCCAAATATCTGCTCTGTGGGGGTCCTGAGTATACAGAGAAACAGATGGACTACAGTCTGTAATTGTAGAACTATAAAGTGCACAAATGAGGTTTTAATGAAGTTTCTGTTCAGTGTATTAGCAATATTAATATTTTATATGGTGGCTTAGTGGTTAGCACATTTGCCTCTCAGCGCTGGGGTCTTGGGTTCGAGTCCCCATCTGAGCGAAGTTTCCATGTTCTCCCCGTGTCTGCGTGGGTTTCCTCCGGGGTCTCCGGTTTCCTCCCACAGTCCAAAAAACATGGAGGTCAGGTGAATTGGGTACTCTAAAATTGTTCGTAGGTATGTGTGTGTGTGTTCACCCAGCGATGGACTGGCGCCCTGTCCTGGGCTTAGTTGAATAGTGTAATGCCCTGCCCTGCGCCCACTGAGGGGGTAGGGGACTAACCGCGACCCTGATAAGGATTAAGTGGGTGTGATAATGGATGGATGGATGGAATATTTTATATGAACAAATTCTTGTTTATTATTTATTTAAAACGTAACAGTGATAAAAGTACAAATTTCAAAAGAAGTGAAGGTGTAAACCTTCGAAGGCCAGTTTAGTTTACACCACCATTGAGTTTCTTATCTAGATCAGCTCCAAGCTGCCGTGTCCGAACAAAATCAGCTCAGTGTATTTGGGCTCACGTGGGGCATTTTCTTCTCCGTTTCTTGGGGAAGATTGGATGTTGTGTTTTTAAAGCGGAACTCATCCAGCCACCCTTAAAGAGTTCTCTGGCCTTATCTGCGCCGGGCACACCTCGAGGCATGTACCAGCAAAGTCAGGCTAGAATAAACGAAGCTGTCCTGAAGCAGAAGAGAATGAGAGAAAGATTGACAGGACAAAAACCTTGCCAAGGGCTTTGAATCTTTAAGGTACCAAGACTCGCCGAAAAACACTCCTCATCAAACGTGTCCAACTCTGAGGCGATACCGCAGAGAATTCTTTAATGCTACAGAAGCACTTAGGCAGCACTTCAAAGTAGAAGCCATTACCACTTTGGGAAAATACTACTTTTTTATGGCCTGTCATTAAAAAGTAAAGTATTCAATTAACACAGTCTGAAATGTAGCGTAGAACCTTACTGTGATATATTGTGAAAAGGAACAGAGAGCACGACTGAATATGCTTTTCAGCCCATAATTGCCAAATTTTGGATGTTTTTTATGGACAATTGTAGTTTAGGCTTTTCTCTTGGAGCCATTTAATTGAATTCTTTCCCTTTTTGATTTGAAGGATTAATTAGAAAACAAATACACGTCAGGATTTACAGTCTCATATTTGGAGTTAAGTTCATTATAAAAGTTTTGAATATTTGAGGGAGTGCTCCATTTTCATGGCCGTTTAAAAAAAGTTTAGATTAATAGTCTAAAGCAGGGGTGTCAAACTCCAATCGTGGAGGTCTTTTGTCCAGCACAGTTGAGTAATTTCTCTGCTCTGACACTACAGTTCGACCTGCTAATTAAATCAAATGTGTTTGATCAGGAAGATCACCAAACTGCAGGAATCTGGCCCTCCAGGACTGGAGTTTGATACCCATGGTCTAAATCATAAAAATGTCAATATAAAATTGCTAAAAACAAATTTTTGGTACATTCTAGAAAATGATTATTTTAGGCCTCATTATGGAATTACACTTAGACCTTTGAGTCTTTTGTATTATTTGTAGAATATAAACATATGGGCCCTGAGTGGCTCAGCAGGCTAAGACGCTGACACTATGACCAGAGGACCAGGAGTTTGAATCCCGGTCATGCTGTTTCCCATCAACAGAGAGCAAAAATTGGCAGTGCTCTCTCTGGGTGGGTGGATGGCGCTCTCACTCTCCCTATCACTCACAGTGCAATGTCTACTGATTGGTCCATTCAGAGCTGGGAATCCTGCACTTTCCTCCAAGTGCGTTGGCTCCCCAGTGATGGTGTATCAAGTGGTAGTTCGAAAAAAGGTGGTGGATGCATCACACACAATGGAGGAGCTGTGTGCATGTCTTCACCCCCCTAGAGTCAGGGACAGTGCAAAGTGATGGGGAGAGCACATCTTAGTGGATGAGATGGTCTAATTTACTACTACCACATTGGGAAGGTGAGAAAATTGGCAAAAATTACATATAAAAAAAGAATATAAACATATATTTTCACTGGCAATGCCTCAGTGTTCCTGAGCCCATGCAGTGATTTCCACTACACAGTCAAGTTTTTATGACACCTGAGAACCTGAAGATCATGGCCTTCCACTACAGAAAACCAAAAATCGAACAGTTTTTGGGCATTGCCTCTTGAATATAGATATTACTCCAGATTATTGTAATGATATTATGTAGCATAGATGATGAAATCCACAAGTTCTTCTCTATTTTATTTTGAGAAATGTTTTTCTTGAATTGTTGCATTACTTGACTAGTGAACCCCTCCCCTCATCATTTTATAAAGACTTTTTAAACCCAATCATATTACTGACCTTGTGAGATTTTCCACCAGATGTTTTCTTATATTACATTGTCATATCAGAATATTATGACCACCTACCTTATAGTCAGAATAACCACCCTTGGCTTGGATGACAGAAGTGATATGTTATGGTATAAACTGTTAAGTGACAGAAGATATCCGGAGGCATTTGTGCCCATTCTAACTGCAGCAGAACACTCTGTGCCACTCGTCGGAGTTGTTCCCCTCTGGCATCTTTGGCCCATGAGGCACTACAGTTGGGAAACACTCAAAGTATGAGAAGTTTGTTCTCAGTACATCTTCACTACAACAGCTCTAGCACATGCAACAAAGTTAACAGTTTCTGTGATGCTACCACTCTTCAACCGGTACCCTATTATCATGCCCTTTTGCACATATTTCACATCACATCCTTTACTCATGATGATGGTTTTACACTCTGCTACAACTGACTGGTGTGCTCACTTATTTATACATGCAGTAAACCTGTTGTGTGGTGTACGTGATGATCCAGGTCAAGTACATTCTAAACCTGTCACAATATTCTGATATGACTACGTATTTATCAAAAACAATACAGTTACTAAGTTTTTTATGTTGTCTATGTGCTGTTTTCACATGTAGGGTTTAAATATTTGAGAATCACTGCATTCTGTTGCTGTGCAGTCACTTAGCACAGCCAAACCATCTGTATGAACAGTGGTAATTGACCCTGGATCAGCATTTTCAGTCCAAGATCCTTCAAAATGATGAGCCATCAGGGACACATCTATGACATTTTGACCAAATGTGAGATTCCCACTTTGTTTATAAACAGTATTCATTAATCTCATTGATATAAACAAACCCTCTAATGCCTCCAGCTTCAAGATGCCCTCTAGCATTTTGGAACTCAACCTTCAACTGTTCCAGCATAACTGTCTTCTCAAGTGAACGGGTTCATCTGATACTGTGTCCAAAATAAGAGATCTTCAGCCGTGGCTTAGTGAGCTGGTCTTGTGACTGTAAAGCTCTTACAATGCTCTTGGGCAAGGCACCAAACCTCAACTGCTCCCCGGGTGCTGTGGAAAGGGGCTGCATGTGCTCTCACTGCCCCCTAGTAGTGATTTGTCGTTTGCAAAAGAGCCGATGCTTAGTAGTGAATCAGAAAAGCCGACTCCCAATTTCTCATTAGCTCTACTAACAAACCCTAGGAAAGTGGCAGAACTGATGGGCACACCATGCAGCCAATTACATGGGGGGACATGGGATTGTACCATTGTTAGTGCAGAGGGGGAGATCAGTTCAGGTACACCTAGCAAGACGGCGAGAGACAGAGGTACAGAAAAACGAGAATATGAGTGATACGCGTAAAAGAAGCAGCATTTGGCTTTTAGACATTGGAAATAGCAGATCAGAGTGTCGTCACTGCAAACTGAAAATTAGTGAGAGCAGGTTCCACCACAAACCTGTCATATAAGAACAGTCCATCCCTTGGTGCAGTTGGATTTTAGACGGCAAGCTAGGTCTACATCTACTGAACCTGATGAGTCTGGTCCCGAACCAAGAATAGTTGTCACGCATCTACTGCCCTCCCCAAAAGTATGAATGTTTTTTTTAACAGGACAAATGCACAAGCAATGATAAAGTTTATCATAAAAAGACTGAAGGCAACAGCACAAAAAACATTTATTTTTGCTTATTTAGATTTAAATATGAGGCTACAAATGATAACAAGCAAAGAGCCGTTTGGGCTCTTTTTTGGGAGCCGAGCATAAAGAACTTCCCATCACTACCCCCTAGTGTGTGTTTCACTGGATTGCTTAAATGAAGAGTTCAAAAATCCTCTGCGAGGACATTGGTCAGTGATTGTACACTTTTACTTTCAAGTTATCTGGGCTTCCAATCAAACGCGAGCTTTAATTTAGTAAATACATACAATAAATAAAAATCCTGAAGGAGCTGAATGCATTCTGTTCTAGTTATAAATTCCATGTAGAGACACATACAGGCAAAAACAGTGTTTGTGCTTCAGACAGCCAGGGTAGATACAAACCCTAAAGGCCGTTCTGAACAAAAGCAGTGGTTGAATGTTAAAGAAGCAGACTTCTGCACAGCTTATTGTTTTCTCCAACACTTCATTCACCTCATAAACGCCTCGATCAGTGGCTGCTGAGCTGAAACGGTTGTATTAGAGAAAAAACCACCTCAATATGCAGGACTCTGACCATCCAGAGGTCCAGGCCAAACACTGCCTGATGAAATATAACCTATTTTTGACATTTTACATGACCAACAAGTCATTTTAGCATTCTTCTTTTCAACACTGTAGCTGTTGTGAAGACAACTCCTAGAGGAGATCTCATTAACAGCTCAGTGGTTTCTCCCAGATAACACTGTCAGAAGGAAACCCAAAGAGGACATGAGCTTAAGTGTGAGATCTGCTGCTGAGACATCCGAGATAAAGATCTCACATTTGTCCTCTGGAGTTTTAGCAGAGATCTCAATGAAGTCTCTCACTGTGCTCACATGTGCCAAACTGAGAACATTCAGGCTTACTAAGGACAGAGCTCAGCCATTTCTCTTCCAGGACTCTTTTGATGGATCCTGTACTTTCCTCTGAGCATGTTGGCTGCCACAGCGAGGTGGTGTCTGGCTTCACTTGCATCAGAGGAGGCTTGTGCTAGTCTTCATCCTCCTAGAGTGATTGGGAGAGTCAGAGAAAGGGTGGGTTGATTGGCTACTACTTCACTGGGGGAAAGTAAAAAAAAGTCTTCTCAGTCATCAAAGAGCAACATTTGAGCGGTATAATTTCCCTCAGGGCTGCACTTCAGGGGGGCTGTATCATTCAACAGTGAACATAATAAAGCCCTTCAGAAGAGTGGTACCTTCAAAAGTTTGGATTACATTTGACCTTAATATTCTGACAGTCACTATGAAGGCAGCTAGGGCTAAAAAAAAATACCCAGCACTGTGTAAAAGTCTACATTTGTCGTAATACTTGTTTTTCTCAATATGTTTGTATTGTATTTAAGTCAATATGATTTAATATGTCTCCATCCCTTTCATGCATGATGGACAGTTAATGTCATTATCTTCTATATGTATTGGTTTTAATGTTAGAATTGCATGACAGCTTCTTTCTCTAGTCATGCCTCACTGGTGGTTAGGCCAAGTAAAAAAAAAAATTGGTGATCATCCTTTTTCACCAAAATTTTGGGTCGGGGGGGAGGTGTTTTTTTTTTTTTTTTTTTTTGATGGTAGAAAAGTATTGTGGCGGCTTTTGGGGGTGTCGGCCAATCAGATGGCTGCGTGTCGTACGGTATTTGCATAAAGTTCTCTTGTGTGTTTATGGGGTCTATTTTGTAATTATTTGGGGTCTTTAAGAGGGGATTTTTGTATGTGTAATGATTGTTAGTTGTAGTCTAGTCTCTATGAGTTATTTTTAGTGTGTTTTAGTTAAGTTACCGTTAATGTGTGTCTTAGTCAGTTATTCTGTCTTATTTATAGAACCAGCCCTCCGTTTGCTTCTCTGTGTGTGAGTCTGCGCGCACGCTGCGATAATAATTATTATAATATATTACAGTTAGTTAAAATAATCCATTGTATTCTCCCGACCAAGATATTTATTCTGTCTTATTGACTGATTCTGTGTGTAATTGCCATTGAATTGATTTTGTGTGATTTTTATTGAGTATCTCTGATCTGATGTTGATTGTTAGTAATGTGTATGTTTTTAGGGGAGAATTTCTGGGGTTTATTAATGTTTTATCTGGGGTATTTGTGTGTTCTCTTGAAATACGTTTATGGCATGCTGTGCGTCGGTAGACTAACCGGCTGTGGGGGTTTTCGGCGGTGTTATGAAAAGA
>BRDA01033971.1:10000-24208 GCA_036984385.1 Crenuchus spilurus | reverse complement strand
TAAATTCTTTAAAAATCCTACAATGTGATTTCCTGGATTTTTTTTTCTTCTCATTTGTCTCTCATAGTTGAAGTGTACCTATGATGAAAATTACAAACCTCTCAAGTCTTTCTAAGTAGGAGAACTTGCACAATCAGTGACTGACCAAATACTTTTTTCCCCCCACTGTATGTGTACATTTCAATGTTCGGAAGATTCTTAATACATATACTTACAGGTATAATAATACATCAGTAAATTTGTATTATTATTATTATTATTATTATTATTATTATTATTATTATTATTATTATTATTATTATTATTATTATTATTATGTCTTTACATATGGGACATGTTTATTACATATAGGTAATTATACAGAATTATATATATTTCCTGAATTTCCCGCAAGGGATTAATAAAGTATATATCTATCTATCTATCTATCTATACAGTATAATAGACTTTGTATCAATTATATATGACACATGTCCTGACATTGTATGAAAACAAATTTATATGATTTTATGGTCAGTGTTTTAGGTATTGCTAAATTGTCTAATCCTCTTCAGTCCCACAGCAGACTTCATAATTTTTGTGTACGTCAGATTCTAATGCAGTTTGCTGCTGTTTAATAGCTGCAGGAAATTTCCTCATCAGTCAGATCACTGCAATCTAGAGTCATCATCACTTCTTTTTACTGCTCATAGCCTTTAGTTTTAAAGTCGACACCCGTGGAGTGAAGATATACTTCACCTATGAGCTCTTATGACTTGTTTACTTGTGAGTGTGAGCTGTAAGTAGCCATTATTATCATTATTTTGCATCTGCATTCACTCAAGAAACAGCTGTTGAGTTTGAGAACAATGCAGAGTGGCAGGGCCTGCAGTTGTTCTTGTTCGTTCAGCTAACTAGGCTTTGATGTGATGGCTTCTGGCAGGGGTTTGTGCTGAATTCCACATCTCTGACAAGCATCAGCACCACTGACCAGCAGCCTCGCCGCGGCCATGTTTGAAAGAGAAAAGAGAAGGGGGTGGAAAATGGAAATTTCCCTACCTTCTGCTTTGGGTGCCACTGGATCACTGGCGGCTGCCAGGCCTCATCGTCGTCACTGACCGTCAGCGGGTCCACAGATCCAGAGGTCAGCCCAACATCTGGCCCCTTTGCCTTGTCCTTTAAGGTTTGTCACTGGGCAGCATCTGTTTATACACACTGGTCCACAATCCCCTCTGACTGCAGCCGGAATGGGCTTCCGTCGCCTCAGACATGGCAGAATAACAGGGTGTAAACAAGTCTGCTCACTAATTGTGTCTGTAATAACACTAAAGCACATCAACTCAATTAAAGACACCATTTTTCAGCTTACACTTGAAATATACAGTGTTTTATTCTGTATTATAACAAGTAGGGATGTGAATTCACAATGGTTCAGTTCATGATTTGATTTATAGTTCTTTAGGAAATGATTCACCACATGATGAAATTGACCATTGTGAATTCATAATGACTCGGTTGAGATATTTGCAAATGAGTTCTGTTTATTATTTAGCATTTTTTATTGTATTTACAGATGAATATTATACACTGTATTCATCAGCAGGATACATGTGTGAACTAACAGTAAATCGATTCACAAAAATTATCATTACAAATCTCTAATTTCAGTAAATTCAATACAATTGTTGTAGAATTAGAATTATTCTAGACTGTAGATTATTTACTTTTGAAATTATATATATATATATATATATATATATATATATATATATATATATATATATATATATATATATATATATATAAAATAAAATAAAAAAATGTTTACATTGAAATTTATACATATATAGATACAAATATAGATTTACATTGTACTGCAGTTATCAGTAACATACATCTTTGACCTCACAGTGATTGTAGAACAGTATGATTCTTTAGGAATTAAATTTAAATGTCACCATTAATTAAAATAAATACATTAATTAAATTAGTATTAAATTCAATTTGATTCAATTATATTGACTCATTAAAAGAAATTTTTTTCTGAAAAGTACTATGAATACACAAAAATTGAGAAACTTTGCACAACAAATAAACAATAGACAACAGAACATTTTTGAAGCACAATAACTTTATGCAAAAAGTGCATATATATTATCAAGCTTAATTCATTCTAAATTTTGAAAATGCATCACTAGTTTCAGATCAATTCATTAATATGTATAAGATATATAATAGGGCCACAAGCCATATACAACTATATTTGTGAGTATATAATGTATTTCAGCTGTATATCTCCAAATATAAGCTTGACATTTGCACAGAATTTTTTTTACAGTCTTTCTGTCTTTCTCTGTGCTTGTCTCACAGCAAAAGTTGGTAAACTGGTGGCGTCATGGCCTCTGAGGGGTCGTGGCAGAAATTATTGAACACAGGTTGACTGGCAGGGCGAGCTGGCACAGGGATCAAGCAGATGTTGCAATCATAAAGAAATACACAGGCTCTGAATTAAAGATGAAGTCTTGTAGACAGAAACAACACAGGCCAGGATGAGCAGAGATTACAACACAATGCATGATGATAAGAAAACAAATACTAATTCTGCATGGCCCCAGTGGTCACAGACCTGCTGGATTATTTGTAATAATTGTGGGGATTGTAAGTGAGAATGGTTTATCGTGTCCCACCCTTGAAGAACACTTTATTTCTGTTGAGTAGACAGCTGTTCTGCAACATATTGCCAATTCATTATTCAAAGGGCTGGCGTCCCTGGACTATCCATGTTATGTCAAAGTGCTTTAAAGCATTTACATCGCAAGGCTCTGAGCTGAAATTTGTTAAAAGGCAAAGAACTTGACAGAATCTCCTCAGAACATGGTTTAACCAGGAAGTGATTTGTCTTCCAGTCATTTTTTACTGTTTCAGTGTTGTAGAGCAATGTGCTGTGCAGGATTTGTGAATATTTTAACGTTTTCCTGAGGAAGAAGCTGTGGTATTTTCTGAACACAATGAGAAAGTCAGATTTGGGGCAAATATTCACATCACAGGTACTTCATATTTATTTATTTATTTATTTATTTCATTTTAAAGTCCAGTCAGATGACAAAGTGGCCAATAACTTTACATCAATGCTACATCCATATATTTTTTCATTAACAAGCAGCAATTAGAAAACCTGCACTCTTAAAAAGAAAATGGTTCTTTGCTATGATGCTATGAAGAACCACTTTTGGTTCCATTAAAAAAGTCAACTGATGGTTTCACAAAACTAAAAAATCAGTTTGAAGAATCTTTTGAAGAATGTACACATAACAAATGTTCTACTGCAATTGAAGTTAGTTCCCTATGCTTCCTCAAGAACCACTCAGAAACCTTTATTTTGTAAGTACTTGATTAGCTACATAGTTAATTACATTAAAGATAACATGTGACAAAAATACACATGGTCCTACACTTTTCCTGGTCCTGTACACATTGTCAGTCTCTTGTTTCCCTAAAGTACCATTTAATGAATTCTGTGAGTTTGAAAACCTTTTAAATGGTTAAATGTTCTAAGCAGGTAAACTGATATGGAAATCTTACTTTACATGAAAGTTCTCTACACACTCAACTCTTTCAAATGGTTCTGTATGGAACTAGAAGTGGCTCTTGTATGCATTGCTCAAAAGTGAAAATAATATGGTAATAGGAAAAGTGGAAAGATGCTGAATATTGTGGATTTGATTTCCATATGTTGATTTTAGGGTCTTCATAACAAGTCTGTCCACTTAGCTGCCATCTTTACAACATACTTGGGCAGTTATCCCATGAAATAGGACCAGGCTTCTGTCATTTTGAATGGGTAGAGATTAATGACCATGAAAGTAAAAGCCATAGAAACATTTTAATAACTTATTTGAAATTACTGGAAAAATTATGAGGAAATTGCTTTCAAAATGTGTGGCATTGGGCTCACATAATGTACAGTAAATCCTGCTTATGCTATGTTCCCATTGGCCTTACCTTGGCTCACATTTGACTTTCTGTAATTGAGACTCCATATTGAACATTACAAGCCTTGCCATTTATTTTTCAAGCAGTAAAGGGTCTCCTCATTTTATAATGTCTCTGGTTGTGTTCTTTGGCAACTCTGAGCATTTGTCAACACTGCCATAAGTTCCTTCAACTCTTGCATTATTAAACTAATAAACATTTAATAGCTCTTCCAAACACAGTGGCACTGTCACCAAGTCTTATTGTGACTTCTAGACTCTTTTAGAGAGAGTATTGTTCCCATGCTTGTCAGATCACTGAGAGCTTGCCTCCTCCCCGTGCATGTATATCTATGGGCAATGCATGGGGCAGCCATGTTTGCAGCATGTGGCCTACTGCCAAAGAGGATGTCAACTCTGCCTCCATCACACTACCACAATGTCAACAGCAGCAGGGCCAGAGCCACAGGGCTGATGTAAGTATTGACACACTCCCTGAAATCACATTCTCTCCACCAGCATAGGGAATGTATGGGATCACTGGAAACTCGTGAATTCTTGGCAGCGACTCGGAAGATGCCATTAAAAAGGCAAATGTGATTAAATTTTACTGGGGAAGGCTGGAGAGTCTTTGTGATCATGGCTAAGGTCAGTCTAAAGGGATGTGACATATAAATTACTCTCCCTCATCGCTCCTAATGCGACTCGTCATTTTGAGAAAATATCTCCCAGACAGAGCGAGTGACAAAAATGCTCACAGCTAATGGACCAACAATTTACCAAGTCATCCCTTTAGTTTGAATGGAAATGTTAGAGATGCCGAGTAATCAAGCTCACCAAATGTGCCAATGTCAAGTTTTTCATCATTTTAAAATGAGAAGAAAGGAAAAGTGGAGAATTACAATTGAGTTTCCTTTTTTTTTGCATATGAGAAGGTATAGTCATTTAAGTGCTACCATTTCTGTGATTTTTGTCCACTCTGAAACTTATGTTAATACCATTTTACACATTGTGCATTCATACTGTATGTCTGTAAAATATTCTGCTTTTAATTACTATAATGTACTTCAGAGCACTTTTGAAATTTGTGGGGTGGGGGTGACAGGGGGACATGTCCCCTGCACTTTTTCAAAAGGCATTTTTGGTCCCCTGCACTTTTTACCATCAAATCAATGTTATGCTACACTGTATGAAATGGAGAAGGGTCAAGCACTAGGACCAAGTGGAAAACAGCCGCTCAAGGTGAAGTCTGTTTCCCTTTAGACTGCCCACAAACTCATCAACTGGCTCTGCTGTTTCTTGCTAACGTGTGAGTGGCCGTCCCCACTGTCACTCCATCTGTTTGTAAACCAGTATTTGGCTAGGAGTCTGTGTTCATGGCCAGGAGTCCATGTTTGAGTTTTATTAAATGTTCAAGATTTTTTTAAATGTTTAATAAGTTATTAATATTTTATTAATAATTTATATTAATAATTAATATTAATATTAAATTAGTTTTATTATTAATAACTATTGATAGTTACTATTAGTATTTTATTAATAATAAGAAAATTATTAAGAAACTATTATTAATAATATGTTAATAATGCATTAGTATGTATTAATAATGAATAATAATTTAAAGTATTTTCAAGCACCCCCCCCCCCCCTATACTCAAGCCAGTTGTGTCCCCCTCACCTCTGAAATCAAAATTTTGTCTCTGCTCCAGAGTGCAAGTTCAATCCCAGGCAATATAACAAGCTATTTGGGACCTGGCCTCCAAAGAGAGCACCATTTTCTGAGTGGGTACTACTGCTCGGATGTTTTTCCTGAGAAAAAGGCTAATCATGTGTCTCTCATCTTGGTTTTTAAACAATGATCTATATTACTGTATAGGATGCTTCCTACTGGCTAGCATTGAGGCCGGCGTGATGTCATGGAGCCGTCATGTTGTGTGGAAATGAAGCTTGTAAACAATGGCACATGACCAGCACTGCTGCCTTCTCAAAGCTCTAACTTCACTAATAATTGTCAGATTTTCAAAATTTAAAGTTCTTTACAAAAAGGATAAAAAGCTCTTTAACATTAATCGAAGTATTAAAATGTTTGATGACATGTTAGGCTATTATCGGCTATCGCATCCGTCATAGCCGACATTTTCTCTATTACTTACTGCTTGCATGACTTCTAACGGCTGTAAAATCGTTAAAAATTATCTGATTTTCAAAATTTAAGTTTTTTACAAAAAAGACAATTAAATTGTATAATGCTGCTATCGCATGGCCATTGACATAAATATAGCCATGTTTTCTTGCCGTGCTGCTACTAGCTAGTGACCGATGGCTCTACACAAATTATCAATTTTTTCAACTTGTTGACTGTCTTAATCCAAAGTAAAGAACATGGAGACCTCATACATATTAAAATAAATGTAGAAATATTCAATGCTATCATCCGAGTTCATTTAATGTTACAGTAAACACATTGTAAAGCTCTATTTATGCTGCAATACTAATTTTACTTTTTAGTAATTTAAAAGGTGTTGTCTATAACTTAAGACAATTTGATGGGCTAGCCACTGGCACTGCCAAGTTGACAACACTGACACCATCATTGTCGCTATAAAAATGACTCTAGTAGTTTAGAGTTCTGATGCAAATTTACATTTGATTACAGTAAGATTTAATGTTTGTGATACTAACTTCATGAGTGTTGTTGGTTTGATGCAAACCTGACTATTAGTGTAATGTCTACGGAACTACGTCAAGTTTGTAGGTCAGAGATTGTGGCTGTAATTCACAGATTATTACAAATAAATCATTTTAAAATGAATACATACTTGTGGAATGTGGTCCCCTGGTCTCTGCTGATAGAATTCCGATAAGTAAAACAATTAAAGGCAAGACATTGCAGCCCTTTCATTGTTTGTGAACGCTGGCTTCCTTCAGAGCTTGCTATGCTTCCACACAACATGGCGGCTCCATGCTGGCTCACTCAAAAGTCACGTGATTCCTATCCAGTAATATAGATCATTGTTTCTAAACTACTAGTTGTAGTGGGGCACACATCAAATGTGGACATAATTCTTATCACTGAAAAGTATTTTCTTATTTCAAGAAAATGAAACTGAAATGGACTGATAGACCCCCTACAACTATGCCCACTGACATTCTACACAGTGTTAAATCCTTCTTCAGTTGGGAGTAGAGCATTCATTGGTTTGGGTGGGGATGAGACACCTGCTGAGCCTGAAGTGGCATCTACTGGGCTTTGCAGGGGATGAGCAAAGTAGATTTAGTAGAATAGGTAAAAGTTTGAATACATTAAATAAATGTCACCGAAAGATGAGTGAAATGTAGACACTCAGAATGTTCTATGATTATACTGAGTAGCTATTGTTAGGGGAGCAAATGAAGTCTATTCCATGGTGAACTAAGCTAACAGGTTAATTTTGAACTCTCATGGACTACACCCATCTTTCTTTGTGAGAAATTTGGTACTGTTTCCCTGTCTTTCCTCCTCATTTGTTTCTTTTATATTTTTGGTTGCTCATTTATTCTTTACAAAACAGAGACATTCACCACTCTGTGTACTGTTAGTGTGTGTCGGGGGGATGAGTTGGGCAATACAGAATCTTGCTGAATGATAACTTTTTGCCCAAAGCAAGAAAATAAAATAAAAAATTGTAAAATTCTATTAACAAATTATTTAATATTTTAAGAATTTTAGGGCATCTGTCAGTCATAGGCTTGACAGTTTCCCTTCATGTGACACTACTTGCTATGGGCTATCATACCTTATCTGCTACTTGGCTGATATTTTCATTTCTCCATTACTCTATATAAAGAAAATGTTGGCTGCTTAATGTTTGGGCTTCTTAAATGTTTGGAAAAATGCTGAGGCATTATGGGAAATATAGTGCCTGTATGAATTTGCATGTCCTGTGGTTCTGCTCAGCCATCCAGGATAAAATGGAAGGCTTTATGTCTTTCTTATTGATGTTTTACTGCCATGATTTTTGTGGGAAATTGCAACATTTTACTGGGGTGCATGCCACAGTAAACTGGGTCTAATGATGTCCCTGGTAAAGTGTTACAGATCTCAGTAAAGTCTGGGTCAAATTTATCAAGATAATAACACTCATCTACTAAAGACAGAAATCATATGAATGCAATAATTTCTCATGCAGGACTAAGAACTTTGAAGGTTGTGCATAACTATATTTGTATAATTTTTTTATTAATAATTTAAAATGCTTCCTTATACCTGAGCTTGACCAAAACTTGATTTGAAAGGATCAGAATGACACAGAAATAAAATAAAAAACAATTTCATTTTCAAAATTTTGAGGTCCAAAAGGCACACAATTCCAGAAATGACACTCGATCTACTTCCTTACTCAGTGATTGCTCATAGAAACACAAAATCCAAAAGGAAATCTCTTTAACATCTCAGTAGTTTCTGCTGGACAACAATAAGATCAGAAGGAAACACAAATAAGACTTGAGGTTAAGTCTTCTGCTGTTCAATTTTCTCCTGAATAAAATAATCTCAGTATTCTCACAAGTGTAATCTCAGTAATCTCGTCTTGTGTTTTAGTAGATGTCTCAGTAGAGTCTCATATTGTTCTGATTTATTAATATAGTCTCAATGTGAACTCATCCAGGACTCAGAGCCTTCTCTGTTTCGCTGTTGTGAATGGATTTCATTTTTCTTAGAACCAAAAGTATCTCACGTCTGCTTTTTGTCTGCTATCTATACTGAAGAATTTTAGGAGAATCTCTTCTCTAAGTCTCCTTCAAAGAGCAATATTTGAGCATTAAAATGTTCTTGCACTTTAGATACTCATAATAAAAGATTAGAAAGCTTGACTATTTTCTCTACGAGCAGGTGTGTTTATGTGTTTATGTGCCTGACTGTCTCAGTTTGTCTGAGTTTAGATGTGTTGTATGTTGTGGTGTCTGGGACAAGACTGTGACCTGTGTGTGTTTGTGTGTGTGTGTTTGTGTGTGTGTGTGTGGACAGACCCCTGTGGAGTGACATTTTGCCCAGGCGGAACGCAGGACGGTAAAGTGACTGTTAGGCGTATTCAGCAGCCTAGACGAGCGCGTCTGATTTTGCGGCTCAGCCAGCTCACCTCTCAGCCTGTGTCTGCATCACACACACCACTGAGCAGTAGGACAGGCCTCACACCACACCACAGCACACAAAACACTGTGTATACTCTCAGCAGCATGAGGAGAATGTGTCATGTCAATTACAGAACAGCTTTTGTTAGAAAGTGTCTTATTTTGAATTGTGTATATGTAGAGCACTGCTGCTTCTAAAGCAGAGTGAAGCCAAATCTATTATTTATACCTCAGTCTGGATGTTGTTTGGGAAAATTATAAAGGAGATATCCTTAACGTCTGATTAGGTTCTCCTAGATAACAGTCGTGTCTCATATTTGTCTCGTGGTATTTTCTTCCATTGCAGCTCCTGAGCCACTCACGAGCAACATTTGAGCAATAAGACAAAAGGTATTGTTTTCTATGCTGATTGTTTGAATAATAGACTCAAAGCTTTCTATTGGATCCACAGCTTATTTGAATAAACAGTTACATTTTTGGGTGCAGTACAGGTCAGCCAATCAGAACAATCAATTGATTTGATGCATACATACATCCGTAAGTGGAGCTCAGGGAAAATAGTAAAAGACAAAGATTCAAGATAAATGTAAGCTATTGAACCTTTTGTTTAATATTTTTAATCATTGATCATTTCTTCATCATGTTCCTTAGTTAATAGTTTATTTTTAGCAAATATTGAATTTCCTTCAACTTGTTCACAAACAGGAAACCTTTACATCCTGCAGTAATGTGATGGAATACTTTTTGACAGATCATCATCCTTATCACAGCTCTAGTTTCAGTTCTTGGATTGCAAAGCTGTGCTGTGAATAGCTGGTTCTTCTGTTCATGGAGTGCTAGAGTGTCCAGCCTGGTGGATGGACACCTGGGGCTAAACGATGCTGTGTAAATTCCTCTCCCCTGTGTGATGTAGCCGTGTGCTCCTCTGATCTGTGATTAAACCCGAGCCTGTAAATACTGTGTGATTAATCAAAAGAGCTTGTTCTGCGCAGCGCTCCCCCCTCCAGTCACCTTCACAGCTGGGAGACCAGGCCTGCCTTGTTTTGCGACAGATTTGCCTCAGCCTCGTCTGCCTGAACCTTATTTCATTTTACAGCCTTTAAATCTGTTGCACTTTTTATTGTCTCGCCGGTGCTGTTTGGGACGATTTATACCATGTCACATGTATTTTGTGCTCCCGTTTTTATGATATTTGCACATGTCATGACGTGAGAATGTGTAACCATCCCTGCCATGAACTGCTGTCTTGTTGCGTTTGTGAAGAGTGCACGCTTGTGCAGCTTGTGAGGTGTGCAGAAAGACAGATAGTTTCTTAAGTTACACCGTTGACTGTCAAGGTTATGTTTGGTTGCCTTGTCTTGTACAAGTCTTGTCTTTAGTGTGAACATTTACAAGTAATGTGGCAGATGTACTTCACATATTCACCCAATTTCAAAGCCTATGTATCTGCGTAATTGCATTAAGGACACTGACTGAGTGCTAATTACATTGTACAGTTGAGATCCACACAAGTCGGCCCACATTTGCTGTAAGGGTCCACATATTGAAGGAGATTATATCCTACTACATTCATCGGCCTGGTAACAGGGTGTCTTTGAAGCGCATTTTGTTGTGCAGAACCTCTTGTCTTCTCTGTACATCTCTGTCAAGACTATGACAAATGCCCTGTCATGTCCTACTACCTTTATGAAGCAATTATTCCATTTCAGAGCAGTTCACTCGGAAAACGTGGTTGGATCAGGGTGCTTGGGTTAGTCAACATGAGCTTGGACAGGCCAAGTGATTTGCCTGATTGTAGCTTCCTCTGTGACGAGGCTTTGACTGTCATTCTATGATGGCATAAGGGACATCCATGTCAGCTTAATCACAATACTAAACCGCACGCCCGTCCACCAGAACGCGAAGGCCTGACCTGTCCGAGAAAATAGTTCCCTAATTGGTTTGGTGTGGTGGTTCGGCACCCCCTGAAACGTCACCTCTGCAAACCTCCAGCACGCATCACTGTCAGTTAGCCAGAGAAATCTCTTTAACAAGCTCCACATTACATAAAACCTTCTTCCCTGTGGGCCACAGCTTAGGCCTAAGTGCAACTTTCAAGGAGACTTTGTGTTTGATATTGAAAGCAAAGCTTAGAAGAAATGAGCCAACCTGCGAAGGCATCCGAACAGCCTGGCTTTGTTAATTTTATCATTGTTGGTTATCACCGCTTGACCATGGAAAGATGGAACTACGTTCTTGAGCAATTTGTAAGGGGCGTGAGATTGCCTGACAAGCCAAGTGAAATATGCCGTGCACTGGCCTTTTTCAATTTAACATCAGGGACTGAAATGCAAAGTTACAGGATTGGCTTGCAGAGGTCATGAGAAATGCAATACATCAACCAACCTCACAACACAGAACAAACACTTTCCCAGTAATGGTGAGATTATTAAAGGGGCAATATCCATGCATTTTTCTTGTGTTGTTTTCCCTTTTGAAGTCCATTTTTTGAAATTTTTTGTGGATTTATATACCAAAAACAGTACTCAATCATTTTTGCATGATCATATTCCAGCTTCTCTTTATGGCTGAGAATCAGCTAAGCTGTTTATGCTACTGTGCCTTTAAGGCTAATATATGTAAACGACCTAAATTCTGATTGGCTGCCCTGTATTGTGCCTTATTCAAAAAGCAGTCGAGACTGAAACTCCTTATATCTTAATGTTTATAGCTTAACTGCTATAGGCTGAATAAGTGGATATATGTAAATGTGTTATTTGTGACATCACAAAAACAATGAAGTCTAATTTCCATGCAGTTTAATTTCCATGTATTCATACTATGGACTGGAAAGGTACATTTTGAAACTTTAACACTGTTTAGTATATCAAACATGTATATTATAAAAAAATAATGAGGAAAGTCATGTTACCCTTTAAATAGTATATCTCTTGTTTGAGATGCTATGCATGTAGATTTGCAGCTCTGTATGTTTGGCTCTAATTACATTAGCTGGCTCTTTTTCAAAACACTTCCTTAGTATGTCAGATTTTAAAAGCCTTCTCAAAAGTGCACATCATAACATTATCTTGAGATTGAGGCCTGTATTATAAAACATTATTAAGAACCTTAAATCATAAATGAAACATGACTTCTCATTGGACAGTTGTTTGTCTGTTATCCTCTAATCTCACATGTCAGTTCCACGTGTCGAGGTTTGATTTGTGTTGGTCCTATGGCAAGGTTTAATGTTCAGTTGGGGCAAACAGTAAGGTTGGTGATATTAAAGAACATGTTGCTTGCACAAATAAAAAAAAAAAAGATAGAATGGCTTATTTAAGTCCGTACTCTGAGTATGGAATCAAGCAGAAGCCTGAGTCATATGCTTGTCATTCACTGTGTAGTAATAACAGTCAGAGTCAAACATATGAACGTCCATTAGTTCAAACAATTACAGAACAATACAAATTGTGAGGCTCATTATCTTGATGTTAAGGGTAGTTCTGTGCTCTGCATTTGTGAGCTCTGTTCAAATATTCAATAGGAAATGAATCATCAATTGAAACAGCACATTAGCTGGTGGTCTTGTTGAGCATTTAGCATGGTTTATTTTTAATCAAGCTCATTACTGGTGATAAATTATGGCTTAATTATAATGATAAACATTCTTGTGTAAATGAATGAGGTGTAAGTGTCAGGAGGACTAAATTCTTAATAACTATTACTCTATTAATAAATGATGGCACCTCTTAATTCCTAATTTGGCTGTTACATGTTGTCACTCTAGGTAGCATTGTACTCCATATATCTTCACTCACTCTCCATTTTATCAGCTCCACTGACCATAGATAGACAGACAGATAGACAGACAGACAGACAGACAAACAGACTTCACCCTGTTCTTCAATGTTCAGGACCCCCACAGAGCAGGTATTATTTGGTCATTCTCAGCACTGCAGTGGCACTGACATGGTGGTGGTGTGTTAATGTGTGTTGTACTGGTAGGAGTGGCTCAGATGGACTACATTCTGTCATTATAGAACTAGAAAGTGCACCTATGTGGTCATTGGAGCTGATAAAATAGACAATGAGTATAGAAACAAGGAGGTAGTTTTAATGGTGTGACTGATAGATATGTACCTATGAATGTTATCTAGGATTAAATCATAAATTTTTTGTTTAACACATCAATCTTTAACTAATCAAAGTAGTGAAAATGCTCTTTTGCAGTTATGTCAGATGTATGACTTAAAATCAGTTATTACTTGAAAAGTCAACACTGATGCAGAAGTTCACACAACTGTGTTTTACATCTGTCCAATTCTTTCCAGAAACTGCCCAACCAGAACATTTTAAATAAAATATGTGACCCCACCAGGGAAAACCAGGCCAAAGTCACTTGGCAACTTATTGAGACATCGTGTCAATATTGTGTCACTCACATTAGTGACAAAACTTAGCCACTCAGTATTGTTGCTGTATATGAAATATAACAGTCTCAGATATCTATCAGAGTACATATTTTGATCAAAAACAAAACTTAAATTCACAAAAATGTTGTTTTGAAATAAACAAATTTTGAAAAAAAAGAATGACTTTGACCTGGTTTCTGTGGCGGGGTCACATATATTTTCATCTATATTCAAGCACAAATATAGTATTGGCTTAATATATGCGCTGTTGTTTAATCTCTCTGCTTGTTTAATGAGCTATGAGTGAGAAATCATTAATGCAATATTACAGCCAGCTGTATACAGCAGGTGATAACTTATTTATAAGCATTTAACAGTCACAACACAAGGAAAAGAACATTTCCATGTATACCGGTAGTTATTTAAAGAATCCTTTTCTCAATGAGATATTTTCATATGAAGAGGCTTATAACAGCTCAAACTCCCACGTATGTATTCTCAGCTCACTGATACACACACACACACACATACCTACACTGCACTAAGCATGCATGTACTTCAAATAAAGCATAAACAGTCAAAATAAACAAAAATATGTTAATACTTACTGTACTGTACAGACCTAATCTAAGGCACCTATTTAATCTCAGCAATAAGCACTTTAAAAACATCATATATCATAAATACAAATAAAGAAAAATGCAGTAAAAAGTCTTTTTTCGTTTTCATAATTTGGTTAAATATGTTGTTCTCAGTGC
>BRDA01033971.1:0-5000 GCA_036984385.1 Crenuchus spilurus | reverse complement strand
TTTCCTCCGAGCTCATTGACTGCCTGGAAGCGATGTATCAGCAGCAGTTTGGAAAAGAGGAGGAGCTTGACTTCACATACATCGGAGGAGACCTGTGTTAGTCTGCACCCTCCTAGAATCGGAGACATTACAAGTGATAGGGAGAGTCAACAATTGGGTTAACAAATTACTGTATGTGTTAAAAATGTCTTGATTCCATAGAACTCTAATTATGAACTACACAGCTTGTTTTGGTGAACATTTTTTAAAAATCAGATTAAAATGATGTAGCATGTCCTGAGAATAGCAATCGATCTGTAATTTCAGTGATTTTGTCAAAAGAAAAGGTGCAATGCATGTACATTTATGTGTAGCAACATACAAACTATAACCTTAAACTATAGCCTTAAAGGTTGTCACGCCCCCAGCCGTGGATCTCCTGATCCGGGGCTTTCCTTCCTGTTTTGTCCTGTCAAGTACGTCATTGGTCACACCCCTTTGTGATGCCACCGTATTGTACATGTCTGTTTGTTAGTTTGGTCCTAATTCACTCCCTATTTATATCCTCTGTGTTGGTTTGTCAGGGTCGCTCAGTGATTGGATGTATGTGGATGTGTACGTCTATGCCTATATTTGTAGGTTCTAGAAGTCAGTTTGTTTGTGTTCACCTTCATGTAATAACCTTTGGATTATGTCCTGGCTGCCCGTCCTCTCTACCAGACCTACAACATTACAAAGGTACAACATGACCCTTAATGTCCATTAGTGTATATTTAGGTACACTGCACTCTAAAAGTCAAATAAAGCTCAAAGCAACTTTCCACAGCTTGTCACAATGGCAGAACTCTCCAGAATCACCTTTCCAAAAGCTGGTTCTCTGAGGAACTTAAGATGTTTCCCTCAAGGAATCAGAAATGAAGCATGATGCTTGATGGAATCCAGTGATGTAGTTAAAGGTTCCTACAGGAGCTTTTAAACTATGATTGGTCCCTTGAGTTTCTACTTTATAATGGGAAGTTTCTTGAGACACCTTAAATGTATTTCTGATAGTCCTCCTGCTCCACCTTCATACACATGGTGCAGTTCAAGCAGAGTTGTCTGTTTACACGTGAAATATCAGAGATGGTTTGAATGTATTCCCAGCAGTACAGTCAAATAGGGAAAAACTACACCCTACCTACCAAAAAGTTCCTTTAGTTTTTGCAATGTGCACACATCTTCTCCAGCAGACAGGAGCAGATTTGTAGATTTTCCTAAAGTTAACTGTTTTAAACATTAAAGTAAATGTAGAAGTCTGAGCAGGCTGAGTGCAGTCGATACAACTTCAATTACATTAATTACAACATATGTTCCATAACAAAACTTCTGAAGACGGACCCTTCATTGTTCCACCCCACTAACAGGAAAGCTTCTGCCTGAGTGACTGTCCAGAACATTTTATTCTTAGAGTGTATAAAGCATTTCAGGTTGTGTATGTTTGTTACATGTTATGTACTCAAATTATTTGATTTTATAGAACTTGAATTCTGTGATATAGTTTTGAATTGTAATACCCTGTTGTGAACATTATTGCTTGTTTTGTTTTTTCAATGTTATGATACTATATTGAAATGTTAGACATTTTGAAGTAATGAGGCTTAAGAATTATGGGAAAGGTAGGCCCATGTAATGGCACTTCTAAGGGATCAAAACATATTTTCAGAATACTACCAAATTGGTCAATTTCTCTAAATAGTGAATACATTTTTGGCTGAATGTGGTCGTCACTGAATAATTATTGTCTGGGTCATTGCAAACCTGCACAGCCCCCCTGCCCCCCATCTTCTTTACGAGCTGGTCTGAACAGGATGAGGCAGACATGTCATTTAGCACTGTGTTATGGCTCTTTGCTCTCCGTGCCCTGGATTACTATGATTAACATCCACCCAGCAGACAACTGTCCAATTGTCACACCTCATACAGCACCAGATCTAGACGAGTGAGCATGGGAGCCAATGGGAGAGCGGCTTGCTTGTGCTGCCGCATCAATGCTAACTGCTGTGATGCTAGCTTGTCCTCAATTTTAACCCATCATGGTTGCTGCGGTTACTCAGGGATGTTAGTAATGTGCTACCTTCTGGGTCTAACACATCTAATATCAGGCTCATTGCTTTGTTTTCTTTTCAGTGACATATTTGGTCTTTATGCCTGCACTGACAAAGTGGTCTCTCCGTTTTTGTCTTGTGCATGCAGCGCTTTGTTTCTGCCGAAGGCTGCTTGTCAGACCAGGTGCCTCGTGGCAAAGCACCATCCAGAGGCTGCTTCTGTCTTCATCTTCTCCCTGGGCCGCAAGGCAGATCTGACTCAGGCTGATTAGAGTAACGAAGGCAGTCCAGAAGAATATGCGCCAGCTTACTGGACGTCACATTGGATCAGGGTGGTGGGGAACAGCAGGCTGACCACAGCTTCATCTCTTCAGACAAACACAGACTGGGAGAAAGGCTGTGGCCAGAACAGGCCCTCAGAGAGCCCAAGTTGATTACTGGTACGGGTGGGGATTGGACGATAAGATAGCATTATCCCAATAAATGGTATCATAATATCCAAATCAGTGTAGACCTATAGCTTATGTAGACTGTTGATTGTTGAGTAATGGTGGGGTCAGCAATATTACTATAATTTACATTATACATTGTCATACTTCTCCTGAGATCGCTACCTTGCCGTGGTGGAGAAGCTTGAGAGAATCTTTGAATCTAAGAGCGATACCATCTGGAGCTATGCTCCTGGTAGGGCCACCCTTGATGGTAAGGTCAAAGAGGAGGTTCCAGACAAAGAGCGATCACACTCCCCATCCAACGGGACCTGGAACTGTGAGCTGCAACATGGTTCTTACAGCTTTTGGTGTTAAGATGCTTAGCTGCTAATAACACTGGATGTTGATTTTTATGATGAGGTGTATGCTAGGTGCAACTTAGCACAACATCGAGTCGACTGCAGGGCTGACAAGAGATTGGGATGCTTAGTCAGTCTATTTATCCCACAGAGCACAAATGAAGTCAAAAACTAAGAATGTCATACTGGCTCGGACGTCGCCCAGGATAAAAAGGTCCGCGGTACCCACTGTGAGAGACAGGGTGGGTGTTGAGAAGTGTAACATCAAGACGTGGACTGGATTATCAGGTGCTAGCCTGCTACAAGCAACCAGAGACAGATGGCATTGGAGAGAAGTGACTCGTCTGTGCAGCCTACCATCGCGAAGCGATGACAGCGTATGACATGACATGACATTGTCATAGGCCTTTAACTTTGAGTCCTCACTTAGTAGGCACAGAGTTGACTAGGAATGCTGATTAATGGTGAGTTGGGCAAGGTCAAGAACATTTTCAGTAAGGTGAACAGTAGAGGACACAAACTTAAGCACAGTGACACAATCAATGGCAGGAGATTAAAAGCTAGTATGTGTCATATATAATAATGCAGCTCTGCCTCTGTTGCTGCAGCTTTGCAAGAAGTTCACATAATAGTCTGCTACCACAAAGTTGAAGTTAACTTCTTATTCAGTGTCACGCTCCCGGTTCTCCAGCCTGTCCCATTTCCTCAAGCGTCTCTTCAGAACTCTCTCAGAATTCCTGTTAGAACCCCACTTGTCATATAATCTCCTTCCCAGCTGAATCCAGTTTCCCCTTCATCATCTCTCCTATAAATACTGCTTGTTTCCTGTGTTTCTGCCCCAGAGCATACTGAGCATTCTTAGTTTCTCACTTTTCAAAATGTTTTCATTTTCTGACCTTCTGTTTTGACCTTGACCTTGATCTAGCCATTTGTTATTCTTTAGCTTAGCCTTAGTCTGTTCTTTAGCTTAGCTTTTGTCTGTTCTTTAGCTTAACTTTTGTCTGTTCTTTAGCATAGCCTTACTCTGTTCTTTAGCATAGCCTTACTCTGTTCTTTAGCTTAACATTTTCCTGTTCTTTAGCTTAGCTTTTGTCTGTTTTTTAGCTTAGCTTTTGTCTGTTTTTTAGCTTATTTTTTGTCTGTTCTTTAGCATAGCCTTACTCTGTTCTTTAGCTTAGCCTTTGTCTGTTGTTTAGTGAAGTCTGTTCTTTAGCATAGCTGTAGTCTGTTTCTTGGCATTAGCATTAGCCTTAGTCTTAGCCTCTCTGGATAGACCTTCTTCCTTTTTCTGACCTTCGCCTGTATACTACTCTTTTGATCTACCCTCTAGTATGTTTTTCCTCTCTTTGTTACTGAACTTGTACTGTTTATTGGCTTATATCTTTGGATCACCCCTGTTTATTTAGTAAACCTCATTTATCTTAATCTGCATGTTACCTCTCTGCCTGACATTCGAGTTTCCTGTTCCACCTTAAAATGTGCAGTAGTTACGTTCAGCTGCCTGCTGTCTTTTTCACAGAAGACGTATCTCAGTAGCAGGTGACTTATTCCTTTTTGGGTAGGAGAAACTACTGATGTATAAAGATCTCCTTTTTGTTTTCACTTTCCTATTGGATAGGCTGTGAGCTATAGGCTTTTCATTTAATGAGTCCAGAGAGCTGATTAGAAATGCTGAGATGTGACAACGATGATCATGGTAATTTAAATGTTAAGGATATAATATCATCATATTGTCATAGGCCCTCAACTCATCATTAGCAAGCCCAGAGCTGATGAGGAATTCTGATTAGTGGTTGAGGTAGGTGATAAGATAATATGATTTTTATTAATGAGATTGTCACGTTGTTATATTGGCATAAGCTCTCAGCTGTGGGTCCTTCTTTAGAGAGCCTAAAGAGTACTGAGATTGTACTGTCATTATCACAATCATTATCACAATTAATGTATATGATTTTGTGGTATCATGTTGCCTGAAGCCATCAGTTACATTTCACTTGTCATTCAGTACAGAGGATTTTAGTTGTGTGGGTAGGCAAAAAATAGATAATGTTACAGTAATATACAAACCGGATTCCAAAAAAGTTGGGACACTAAACAAATTGTGAATAAAAACTGAATGCAATGATGTGGAGATGGCAAATGTCAAT
>BRDA01033970.1:0-24445 GCA_036984385.1 Crenuchus spilurus | reverse complement strand
GTGTTGCTAATGTGCACGTTAGTAGTAGTCACTATAAAGTAGTTACCTTTACTGCTATCAGGGCCTGAATTTCAGTGTGGGATTGCGGGAATTGCACACTATTTCTTTGATTCCCGCAATTTTAGCCTTAATGATGCGGGAAACTCCCACAAATAATTACAGCGAAAACGTTCAGCGAAAGATTAGCTCGGTTTGGATTGTGAGACAGACTGATGGTCGGGCGGACCGACTTTTATACTGGACGCTGCACTCGGTGCGCTCACTCTTCCTCTGTCTACAGAGCTACGAGAACCTTCTGCTTTAGAGGCGTTTCTCTCAGTCAACTTTCAGAACCAACACAGTCACTGATAAGAACTTGTGGCACGTAAACATGGAGCGCTGACTAAAACGCAAATCTCCATCATCTGAAATTGAACCCGCTCAAAAAATAGCTTCACCAGAATCCGACTCCCTTTCGCGTGCACGAGCATCACACAGCAGTGCAGAGCACATCGCACTCACTGTTTCTGCATTTAAATAACTATTTTTATTATCATTACTTTCACAGAAAACAACAGAACATCTCATAAAGCACTAGTTGTGTTATATTAACAAACAGAAGTCCTAAATAAATCCATATTATTAGAACGTTGTTAAAACAAAATACACAACAGAGATTCTGCTACAGCTCCTAACATCATCTGCTGTTATTGGTCTAAATTCAGTGTTTTGCATCTTTTCAGAAAAAAAGATATTGTACGCTATTGTAATGTTCTCTGACCCAGAGCTGTTATAAACACATCAAGTGTGCTTACACAGTAAATCTGCCAGTGTTAAATCAACACTATTAGACTTAAATTAAGACTGAGGGTGTAACACTCCCATAGCTTGTCTAACCTTAAAGCAGTAACACTCCCAGTGTTAATTTAACTCTAATAATGTAACACTGTAATGCCTAAATGTTCTTACAGTCACCCCAACACAGGAGACATGTAGACCCATACACTAGAGGGGAAGAGAGATTGTGTGTAGGTGCTAACGTGTGTGTTAGTTACTTCTGTTTGTTGTTCAAGTTGAACATTTTTGGCATTGTTAAAAATCTTGCTTTAATTTCATGAGAGATTTTATGTTTGACTGTACAGAGAAGGTACAGTTTAACACAGGAGTTTGTTTTGCAGGTTGTGTGAAGATTAAAGAAAATAGAAATATTAAGAGGATTTGTCTTTTTTCATCTTTTTGGATACATTATTAAGTGCAGACAACAAGGCAACAAATAGATTAATCGATCAATCAAAAAAAATAATCGTTAGATTAATCGATAAAAAAATAATCGTTAGGTGCAGCCCTATTGAGGGGTGTCTCCTGAAATCCACTATCATCTATACTGTTTTGGCTGTGTTCAGCTCTAGGTTATTTAGGCTGCTCCAGGGGACCACCTGTTCAACCTCCCGTCTGTAAGCAGACTCGGCACCATCATGTATGAGGCCGATGATGGTGGTGTCATCCGCAAACTTCAGGATTTTGACAGAGGGGTCTGTGGAGGTGCAGTCGTTGGTGTACAGGGAGAAGAGCAGTGGGGAGAGTACACAGCCCTGTGGAGCACCTGTACTGGTGATCAGGGTTCCGGAGGTGAACTTCCCCAACTTCACCTGCTGCTCCCTGCCAGTGAGAAAGCTGGTGATCCACTGGCAGGTGGGGGCTGGCACGCTGAGCTGGAGAAGTTTGCTGTGTAGTCTACCTGGGATGATGGTGTTGAAGGCTGAGCTGAAATCCAAGAACAGGATCCTTGCATATGTTCTTGGGTGGTCAAGATGTTGGAGGGTGAGATGGAGTCCCATGTTTACTGCATCATCCACCGATTGGTTGGCTCTGTAGGCAAATTGCAGTGGATCTAACAGGGGGTTTGTAATGTCCTTCAGGTGATTGAGAACCAGTCTCTCAAAGGATTTCATGACTACAGAGGTTAAGGCGATGGGTCTGTAGTCATTCAGTCCTGTGATGGTTGACTTTTTGGGGATGGGTATTATAGTAGAGCGTTTGAAACAGGAGGGTACAACACACAGCTCCAGTGATGTGTTGAAGGTCTTTGTGAAGACTGGTGCAAGCTGCTCAGCACAGGCCCTCAGACATGAAGGTGAGACTCCGTCAGGCCCTACTGTCTTCCTCACCTTTTGTCTCCTGAACAGTCGTTGCACGTCTTCCACACAGATCTTTAGGGCAGGCTTAATGGGTGTTTGAGTGTCAGAAGGGTGTGGACTGCTGCTGAGTTGTTGTGAGGTGCTGGGCTTTTCAAACCTGCAGTAGAAGCTGTTAAGGTCATGAACCAGCTGACGATCCCCCGTTGACTGTGTGGGAGGTCTTTTGTAGCTGGTGATGTTCTGCAGGCACTTCCAGACGGTTGATGGCTCATTGTTGGACATCAGGCTGCTCAGCTTGTTTGAGTAGTTCTGCTTAGCAGTTCTGATTGCCCTATTCAGTGTGTTCCTTGCCTGGTTATACAGCTCCCGGTCTCCACTCCTGTATGCTGCCTCTTTGGACCGGCGCAGCTGCTTTAGTTTGGCATTAAACCAGGGCTTGTCGTTGTTATATTTAGTGCGAGTCCTGGTGGGAACACACATGTCCTCACAGAAGCTGATGTAGGATGTTACAGTGTCTGTGTATTCATCCAGGCTGCTCGTAGCCTCCTCAAACACACACCAGTCAGTCAGATCCATGCAGGCCTGGAGCTTCTCTTTAACCTCGTTAGTCCACTTCTTCACAGTACTGACCACAGGCTTGGCACACTTGAGCTTCTGTCTGTAGGTCAGCAGAAGGTGGATTAAGCAGTGGTCAGAGAGGCCCACAGCAGCACGGGGGACAGACCTAAATGCACCCTTTAGTACAGTGTAGTGATCTAATATGTTACTCTCCCTGGTGGGGCAGGTAACGTGCTGCCTGTATTTGGGCAGTTTGTTTGAGAGTTTGGCTCTGTTGAAGTCCCCAAGAATGATGAATACAGAGTCAGTGTGTTTCTGCTCCGCGCTGGTGATCTGCTCTGTGAGAGCGAGCACAGCCGCGCGCGCGCACGCTTGTGGTGGAATGTACACACCAACAAGCACAACAGATGAAAATTCCCTCGGGGTGTAAAACGGTTTGCAGTTTATTAAAAAAGACTCCAGATCTGGACTGAAAGTTCTCGTTAGTACTGTGACATCTGTACACGAGCCCTGATTGATGTAAAAACAAACACCTCCTCCTTTCTTCTTCCCTGAGAGCGTCGTGTCGCGGTCCGCTCTGTGGAGATGAAAGCCGGGTATGTGGAGCGCGCTGTCCGGGACAGAGTCAGAGAGCCAGGTCTCAGTGAAGCACAGCAGAGAGAGAAAAGTCCTTCATAGTGCTGGTTAGCAGTGAAAGTTCGTCCATCTTTTTGCTTATGGAGCGAACATTCGCCATGTGGATGCTCGGCAGCGGAGTGCGTAGTCCACGTTGACAGAGTTTAACGAGAACAAAACAGCTAAACAAACGACATGGCATTACAAAAAATTATATTTTATATATGTATATTATTTTTTTTATATTTTGAATGACAGAGGACAGGAAGGAAAGCAATACATATTTTACATCCTATTTTGCTCACATTTACAAGAGAGCCAATATGTGAAGAAGGCACTGTACAAAGCAATTTATAAATAAAATTATTTTTGATGATGCTTAAGGAGAGCAGTACATAATCTCACTCAGTTTCTCCCACAGTTTGATGTAAAGTCCACACTTACCATCCATTTTAGTATTTTTCACAGCATGCCTTAACTTTCAATGGCTTGAACTTTTGACCATGTCCTCAGGGCATGATGTAATATTACAGTCAACCTGAAATCACAACAGACTCTTTTTAAACCATTCTGAAACAAAAACAATTACAAATATCACAAAAAGATATTAATGGTAAATGCACTTATGTCACAGAATAAAGAAAACAAAACAAAATGATTTTAAAATATATTTTAAATGTTAAGTCATATTAAAACAGTAAATGATGATTATACTGGAATTTTGACTAGCAGAAACATACTAGTGTGTTTCAAATGAAGTGCCCCAGGTAGCAAGCATATATCGGTCCACCGGCTAAATAAGGTCGGCACCCCGCAGTGGTCCACCATTGGACCGCACATTTTACTGTCCTGTGTACAGGATCTAACTAGTTTTTAATATCCTCAGACAGATTTTACAGTCACAGATACAGTTTTTTTCTGGAAAATAATGAATACTACATTGTAAAATTTGATAAGTTGATCTTACTTAAAGGAATTTAGGAAACTGGTTGCCTTGAAATAATTAAGTAAATATAACTATTATTATCCAGTTAGGTTTACTTAATGTCTATAATTTAAGTGTACTTAAAACACAACAATATTTACTCAAATGATTTGAGTTGTTCTGACTTACAGTAGTATATAGATGTTAATTGGCATTTTTAAGTACTGCCAACTTATATTACCCAAGTTAACAATTTCACAAGAGTCCAGTTTACTTAATAGAATTTAAAAAACCGATTGCCTTAGAAAAAAAATATAGGCACAACAAAGAATTACTAGTCTGTAGTACTTTTGGTTTATTTTAAACAAATACCATTCGGAGCACCTCAGCCTATCTAAATACATAAAGTTCCCAAAAAATAAAATAAATAAATTCCACATTTAAGACAATTAAAATATTTTTTAAAAGAAAATGTTCAGTAATCTTTATTCTTTAATTACTCAAATAGCACAATCTGTGTAATAAACTAAAATGTTTATTCATGTTTAACAAGCTAAAGTTTTGCACAGTAATTTAAGACACATGAACAAAACAAGGACATTTTGCAAGTGCAATTCATAAAGCTGGGATGCTTAAAAAACATTCTTCTTCTTCCATAAAACAAACAGTGGAACACTATGACTTGTAAATATTTGTTTCATAATAGGGAAAAAGTGAAGAGTTTACTCAAGTAAATAGTTCATTCCTTTCACACATTTGTTCAACCAACATTTGTCACAGTAATTAAAACAGCTGAAAATAGATTGAAGAGTAAAAAAGAATAAAACATGAAAAAAAGTGAAACATAAGACAATAAAATCTGTAACTGACTGTAAACTGATAGCAAGACCAATACTGGTTCATGTTGCAACTATGAAACAAAAATACTGAGTAGTCCAGTCAGGTATCCAAATATATGTTATCTGAGACTACCTGCCGCAAACAACTACTGCAAAAGTAAATTTTTCAAACTCTGAAGTTTTGGGCGCAGATTACCTACTCCCAGGTTTAGCATCACCTTCTGAATGAAGTCAAATGTCTTCTTCAGTCTTTTGGGATAGTCCAAATAAAGGTTGTATATTAGTCCAAATGTCAGGCAAATAGCTTGAGGATGGTTTTTAATGTTCTCCATAACAATGTTACCTTCCAGTATGATATCAATGCTGGACGGCTCAAGGTGTAGGGGATTTGGACCTGGTTACTGGCTGTTTTCAGGTATAACAGTCAATAACCCAACAGGAATCTGAGTGAAGTCTTTAATGGCATCTGAATCCTGCAGACAAAAGGTAAATATAAGGAAAAATATATCCTTGAAAAATCTTCGTGTCTTCACTAAGTAAATCTTAATTATACGATTTGATGTAATACTTACGAAACAGACTTTGAAAAAAACTCACTGCCATTATCTCCAAGAAAAACTGGAAGACAACGAAGGACAGCAGTCCGCATTGCTGTAATATCATGGGTCTACAAATTAAGAAAAAACTAACTAAAGACAAGTATTTAAAAATAAAAAATTGGTGTTCTATATTTTATGTTACCATTTTATTAAAACAGAATTCTTAAATTAAAATAAAAATATTCTTGGGTGTTTGTGTTGTTTTGTTCAATTTGTCTGTCTTTGGGCCTCATGGTTTTACAAAAGACTATTGAAAAGGAAGAAACATTACACAGTACAAAAATAACCTCTTATTAAAAATAACCTGTCTTTAATAGTTTTTGGGAAATAGTGCCGCTCCATGACAATTCAATGTTCATTCTCATGTTTGGAAATTGTTTGTTACTAAGCAAAAGTAAGCTGTCACCTAGGACTCCCATTATCCAGGGGTCCCATAACCAGGGACATAGCACCCAGGCCCTGACCCCCATTATTAAATATTATTTCCTTTAATATTTAAAGAAATTTAAAATTCAAACTGCTGAAGGGCCCTCCCACCACTTGGGGCCCTGGTAACTTAGTCCCACTTTTCACCCCAGTATGATGCTCCTGCCCATAACATGCAAATAAGATATACTATATGTGTTGTTTAAATAATCAGTTCTGTTGTTAATTGAGCTGTAATTGGCTCTGGTAGTAATTTTACAGCTTTTATCATAATATCATATTAAATCAGTGTAACACGTTAATGACTACATCTCACAGTGTGTGCCCAACACATGACTTTGGTATTATTAAAAATGCCTTAAAACTGGCTGATACACAGGTGGGTGCTATACATCAGATGACACTGGTAAACTCTGTTAAGGTGATCTTTTCTGTACTCTATGCTCACGTCTCTTATTTAACAAACATATCACTGTGGTACACACACAACATGAGCTGGAGACAATAAGAAAACACTTGTATGTCAATCTGTAAGTTTTATTAATATTCTGAATGGTTGTGATAAACAAGTGAAGAACAACATGTAAGCATGACATTCATAAGCATCTACAAGAACATCACAGTTCATCTCCTCAGACTCAACACTATTAGTGTGAACTCTAGTGTCTCCTAACTCATCTGTGAGACTGTCAGAAAAACAGTCCAGCCACATCTTCACATCTCCACTGTTCTCTTTAACTGTTGCAGTTTCAGCAGCACTGATGACACTTTTATTTTGGTGTAAAGCTAGAACCCACCACAAGTGTCTATAGAACAACTTTAAACCCAACTGTCTATATTAAGGGATGATGGGTTCTGTAGTTAAAATCACATTACTTTGAACTTCCAGTGTCACCACAGAGAGATGGTTTGAGAATACTGAATATTGGGAGGTGGGGTAAATACCAGTATTTTGTACTGCTCTGGTAAATACTCTTAGTAATGTCATTGTTTTTATATTGATGAACATTTGTTTTACCATGAAGGGTTTCACACGCATCTTTGTTGTTTGATGGGTTTTACCTTTTTAAACACTTTTAATGATCTAATCCATCAGATATTTGTTACAGTCATACAGTCAGGGAAATTTTTATCACTAAACAAGTAAGCTGTCACCTAAAGTAAGCTGTCACCTAGGACTACCATTATTCAGGGGTCCCATAACCAGGGGCGTAGCACCAAATTCTAGGCCCTATGCACAAGCAGCACCCAGGCCCTGACCCCCATTATTAAATATTATTTTCTTTAATATTTAAAGAAAATTTTAAATCAGACTCCTCAATGGCCCTCCCCTCACTTGGGGCCCTGGTAACTCAGTCCCTCTTTTCACCCCAATACAATGCCCCTGCCCATAACATACAAATAAAATATACTATATGTGTTAATTAAATAGTCAATTCTGTTAATTGAGCTGTGATTGTCTTTGGTAGTAAGTTGAACATGACTATGTCTCACAGTGTGTGCCCAAAACATGACTGATGTTTATTGATTTATACTACAGTCTAATAATACATCCTTAAAATGAACAGAAAATCTGAACACAAATATAAAGAAATAAATAAAACATTTCTAAAGAAGAGTAAGTCAGATTAGGTGGGTCTTGTAGTGCTAATACATATTTCCATCAGCAATCTTGCCAAATCCTCATACACAGGTGGGTGCTATACATCAAATGACACTGGTAAACTCTGTTAAGGTGACCTTTTCTGTTCTCTATGCTCACGTCTCTTATTTAACAATAATTAAATAAGATTTTATTAATCTTAATTTCACTGTGGTACACACACAACATGAGCTGGAGACAATAAGAAAACACTTAATGTATGTTAATCTGTAAGTTTTATTAATATTCTGAATGGTTGTGATAAACAAGTGAAGAACAACATGTAAGCATGACATTCATAAGAGTTACAAAATCAGAATCATTTAGAAATTAACATTATAGTATACTTGCCTAATGGTATAATCACACTATTATATTATCCCCGCTGTGTAAGGTCCCCCTGCAATCAGTTGCTCTGAGTAGGTCTAGATTGTACATCTAAATGTATTTGTGTTATTTATGTCTTCATTTCTGTGAAGTAAAGAATTGCATTATTATAGTCCTAAACTTTTAACAGCATCTCTTTGACTGAATTTTCTCCAGTCAGCAGGAATCTGCCCCTGACCACTGAAGGTGCCTCTATTTTTGTCTTCAATATTTTTCTGGAATTCACAAACAAACCATTTCCAGTATGTCAGCTCTGAAAAATCACTGGAGATCAGCCATTTAGCATATTTTCCTCCTGCTGTCCTGTACTGCTTGAAAGGGTACCACTGCTCACCACCTCCAGGTGTAAATCTGTCTTCACTGGCTACATTTGTGGTACAGAAATTTATGTCAAGTTCTTTTGTACCTTCCCACTTCATCCCTTTCATTCCAGCAGACCGATGGAAATCTGCATTGTGATCTCCATCGTGGTTTTCTTGGCCGTTGGTACAGACGGCTCCACAGAAGGGACACCTCTCCCAGCAGCACTTACAGAAGTGATTAATCAAAATCTCATCGGGACTTTCTCTGAACATGTCCATTCTCAGGTCTGAAAGCTTTGTGAAGCTTCTCTTTAGTTCTTCAGTAACAGTCTGGAGCTCTTCTTTCAGAGCATCTACAAGAACATCACAGTTGATCTCCTCAGACTCAACACTATTAGTGTGAACTCTAATGTCTCCTAACTCGTCTGTGAGACTGTCAGAAAAACCATCCAGCCACATCTTCACATCTCCACCGTTCTCTTTAACTTTATCTTTTGCAGTTTCAGCTGCACTGATGACACTTTTCTGTTTGTGCTCAATGTGCTGTTTGATTACAGAGACTGTTTGAGGGTTTTCTGCTGACATGAACTCTCTAACTCTGTCTCTGATGAAATTCTCAAAGTGGGTCTTCGGTTGGTGAAAATACATTAAGAACTTTTCAAACTTTGTGTCTTTGTCTCCCTCCTCCTCTGCCAGTGTCTTCAGAAAGTGCTTTTCCAGATCACTTCTGTTCCCAGTAAATGGAGGTCTTCCTCTCATTTGTCCACAGATGAAGGTGGAGATCATGTTGTAAACACTCTGCTGGATTGTTTCTTTCAGTTTGCTGCAGATTTGGTCTCCAAGCACAGCTGCTGATGTTGCTCCCTGAAAGTATTTCTCAAAGACTTTAAAGTATTGAGGCTTTTTCTTCTCAAAGTGAATCAGTGGATCATTTGCTTCTTTGTATTTCCTGTGAAGTTCTTCTAACTGAGCTCCAGCTTGCTCACAGATGTAAAGAGAGAGATCTACAAAAAACTCCTTCTTAAACTCAAAGGACTGATCTTTTGACTGAAAGTCTTGTACAGTCTTTCTCACATCACGTGTAATCTCATGGATGTAGCCTGCACTGTATCCCTGCACTGAGAATGGAAATGATTTCACTTTCTTTGTTATTTGTTTACGTACATCAGAAATGAGCTCTTGTATTGAACTTTGATCCTCTGGTTTAAGAGACAATGTCCCAAAAACATTCTTTACCTTCTCTGTAAAGTATCTCTTTTTCATGGAGACATAATTCTGGTAATCACCAATAAAGTTAATCTTTCTGTATTCAGCACTTTCCTTTTGACGATGAACAAGACCAAATTCATAAAACTGTCCAAGAATATTAATCACATCTTCTGAGATGTTTGAGTCTTTGATTTTTGGTGCATGTTCATTTAGATCAGAGACCCATTTTCTCCAAACTGAATCAAATTCTGTTCTTGGGTCTGTGTTTTTAGAGCCACTTCTTTTAAGCTTCAAAGCGAGTTCTTTACTCTTTTCAAACAGAGTCTTCTCATTGTTTCCTATCTGATCATCCAGATCTTTTCTGAGGATTTTCTGTTTGAGATTCTCATCCAATTTTCTTTTTGCCTCATTTACAAGGTCATCATGCAGGTGTTGGATTTGTGTCTTAAATCTGTTTTCCCACTGAACCAGGGTTTCTTTTTCACTGTCTCCTTCAAAATAGACTTTAAAAGCTTTCTGAACATCCTTCAGGGTCACTGCCATTTCATTCACAAGGTCACGTCTTTCAATACTTTCCACTGTTCCGCTGGCTACTCTGTTCATCATTTTATCCTCAATACTTAGCATGGCACTCCTCAGACTCCAGGTCCATTTCTCATACTCCTCCTCCAGTTTTCTGTACACAGAGATTTCTAAAGCATTCCTGAAACTGAAAACAAAATTTTCATTCAGTAGAGCGTTCCACAGATCTTCTACTCTCTGTTTGAAATGTGACAATTTCATGCCATTTGTCTTTGATGCTCGAGAAAGAATGTCTCTCTTTAGCTCCTGGACATTCTCACTGTAGTTGGGATTTGGTGGAGCCATGGGTGGGTTTCCCTCCCAGAGCTGTGAGAAGTACTTCACATCCTTCTGTACATCAAATGTAATGACATCACTGAAACTTTGTGCATCACAGACTTCATCTTTAGCAGCTAACTGTGTCATTTCATCCAGTTTCTCCTGCAGACGTCTTCTTCCCTCCATCATTTTCTCTCCGGCTGCAACATCTGCAACGTTCTGATGCACAAACATACAGCTGGGGTTCAGTCTCACCTTCTTCATCCTCATGACGGCCTGAACAACGATCTGAAGGATGTCCTGCATCTCAGCGTGGTTCTCTCCAAATATGTTGATCAGAGTTACGTTTCCGAGTCCTACAACAAACGTTGCCAGTTCATTATCATGATGTAAATTGTTCTGTCCAGCCAGCTCTAAAGCTCGAAGACCTTCAGTATCAACAACCAGAATGTAATCAGACTTCACTTCTTTCTTCATCTCCTCAGACACTTTGACCATCTGCATAAAAGCTCCTCTGGTGCACCTTCCAGCACTGACTGAAAACTGGAGTCCAAACATGGCGTTGAGCATGGTGGACTTCCCTGAGCTCTGAATCCCCAAAACTGACAACACAAAGACTTTCTGATCTCCAAGTTTCTTTACAAGTTCATTTAGAACAGCAGAAACCCAGATCAGAGGAACATGAGCTGCATCACCATCCATCAGCTCCATCGGCTGGCCAGATATCATCAGTTCAGCAGCAAGTCTGGGCAGGTAAGAAAGGCCTTCCTCCTCCTTCCTTCCCTCTTCATGTTTTTCTGAGACTGAAGCTTCATATATCTGACCCATCTCTCTCATCATGTGCTCTAAACCAAAGCTGGCAGCATTAAGCCTGTCTGAGAGCTTCTCTAGGTTTGATTGTTCGGCTTTCAGAGTCAGTTTGTTTTGTTCAGTGTTTGGTTCTTTAGATTTGTCATGTGTTTTTTTCAAAGTCAAAACTTCCCTCCATTTCTGGTCATATTCTTTATGGATCTCAGAGAGTTTGTCTGAAGTGAAGTCATCCAGCAGGACTGACGTCCACTTGAGGAAATACATTCTCTCACTTTCTGACAGTGAGTTTAAACTTCCAACAAACAGCCCTATGAGTTCACTGAATCCATGTTCCTGCTGCTTCCTTCTTATTCCCATCATTTCTTCTTGCTTTTGGTTTTTCTCCACTTCAATGTTGTTACTTTTAAGTCGTCTGAGCTCTTTGTTCTTTTTGCACCAGTCATGCCACAGTGTTCCCTGGCAGGGCAGGTATGTTTCTTTGACTATTGATGGATCTTTTTTCTCCAGGAATCTCATCATCTCCTTTGCTGCTTCTTTTCCTCTCTGACAGTCTTCACTGTCCTCATCCACCTTCACCTCTGCACATCCTCCCATCTTCTCAAGTCTGAAAGTCACCGGCCTTTGAAAGAGGCTGTCCTTTATTACCCCTCTGAGGGCATCAGAGACATCAGACTGATTTCTGCCCTTCAGTGTCACTCTGTATTTACATTCTCCTATCTGACACACAGCATCTTCGTCTTCATCCTCTTCATCAGTAACAACAACAATGAGAGGTGTTGAGGACTTCCAAAGATCCTGTACAATCACCATGTTCTCACTGTCATCAAATTTAGGTAAAAATAAAACATTTACTGAGGACATTTGAGTCAGAATCTTTCTCTGAGTCTCAGATGTGCTGGAGTCACCGTGTAGATTACAGAAAGCTACACAGTCAGTGAAGTGATCAGTGCTTTTGCCAGATGGGAGGTACCAGGCGATCTCCACCACTTCATTCATCAGTAGTCTATCTCTGCTGCTACCTGCACAGTTCCTGTGGAAGAATGTGTTGTGTTTCTCATTGATCAGACTGTTAATGAGCTGAGACTTGGACGAGGAAATAGATCCCAGTCTGAAGAACGCTACCATTGGAGTTTCAGCTTTGTACATGGGCAGGGTCTTACTGGTGAATTTTCCTGAAGTATCTGTGGTCTTCCAGCTCTTACTGATCTGACGCATCGTCCACAGAGGAAACTCAATACTTCTGGAGAAAGGACTGGGCACCAACAGAGGGACCGCATACTGACACTGAGATAGTTTAGTTATGATCATCTGTTGAAGGAAAGGATCTGCACAAAAGAACAGAGCCATCTGAATGTCCATGGGGTGAATATGACTTTGTTTCCTTTCTCTAGTTGTATTTTTTTTCTTAAGAGCTCCAAAGCCATCTTCACTTGTGAACTGAGACTTTGATGTTGGTCGTTCAGCTCTGATGTAGATGTGTCTCGCTCTGTAGTCTGTTGTTAAAAGTCTTTGCATAAAAGCAGGGACCAGATTCTTCTCCTCTCTGGGCTCCTCATTCTGCTTTGAGTTTGGAGTTATTTCAAGAAAGTGTGACCTTGTGAGCTTATTGTCAAATTTGACCTCCAGGCCAAGTTTACTGAAGAGCTCATGTTCCTGAAAAAAAAACACACTGACAATGATGTTTTTAATTAACATTAAAATGCTATACACTTGCTATATGGACAAAAGTTTTGCTACTCCTGCTTATGAACTGTTTCTTCTGAAATCAAAGGTATAAATAGAGTTTATCCTACTTTTGTTGAAGTAATTGTCTCTACAGTCCAGGAAAGGCTTTCTACTACATTTTGGAGCACTGCTGTTTTCAATGAATTCAGCTGTAAGAGGATTAGTGAGGTCAGGATGTTGGATAATCACCACATCCACCTCATCACCAGCTCTTCCAGAAAGTACTGGATGGAACATAAACAACAGTTCCACTACTCCATAGTTTAATGCTGGGGGGTTTTATACTCCTCTAGCCCAAACCTGGCATTAGATATGGTCCCAATAGTCTTAAGTCTTATTCTATTGGCAGTACTTTTCTACATGGACTAAACAAGCTGTGTGTGTATTTGTACATCTGTGTCAGCAATGGGTGACACTTAAGTAGCTGAATGCTTTTATTAGAAGGGGTGTCCACAAACATTTTAACATATACTAGTGCATCTAAAAAATGTGAATATTGTGATATTTTTTCATATTTTATTGTAAAAAGTTAAACTTGTATATTTTATAATCATTACAAAAGAAAGTGATATTTAAATTATTTTTGTTTTTATTGTAGCCTTAAACAAACTAAAAAGATGTTAAAAAGTGTGATTATAGGATGAGTAAAAAGGAATCAGTAGGTTTAATATTAACAGTAGATGTCTAGAAGAGGAAGCTATACACAAGGGCAGCAACCAAAAGTGAAAGGACATGTGAGTGAGTATGATATAAGAAGCAGATGCAGCCTGAGAAGTGTACAGTGTATCACAAAAGTGAGTACACCCCTCACATTTCTGCAGATATGTAAGTATATATTTTCTTGGGACAACACTGACAAGATGACACTTACACAAGATATAACAGTGTAAATTTATTATTCCCTCAAAATGACTCAATATACAGCCATTAATGTCTAAACCACCGGCAACATAAGTGAGTACACCCCTTAGTGAATATTTTGTGTGGTCACCATTATTTTCCACAACTGCCTTATCTCTCCTGGGCATGGAGTTTACCAGAGCTTCACACGTTGGCATTGGAATGCTTTTCCTCTCCTCCATGACAACATCACAGAGCTGGTGGATAATCGAGACTGCGCTCCTCCACCTTCCGCTTGAGGATGCCCCAAAGATGTTCTATTGAGTTTAGGTCTGGAGACATGCTTGGCCAGTCCATCACCTTTACCCTCAGCCTCTTCAATAAAGCAGTGGTCATCTTAGAGGTGTGTTTGGGATCATTATCAAGCTGGAACACTGCCCTGTGACCCAGTTTACGGAGGGAGGGGATCATGCTCTACTTCATTATTTCACAGTACATATTGGTTCATGTGTCCCTCAATGAAATGTAACTCCTCAACACCTGCTGCACTCATGCAGCCCCAGACCATGGCATTCCCACCACCATGCTTGACTGTAGGCATGACACACTTATCTTTGTACTCCTCACCTGATTGCTGCCACACATGCTTGAGACCATCTGAACCAAACAAATGAATCTTGGTCTCATCAGACCATAGGACATGGTTCCAGTAATTCATGTCCTTTGTTGACATGTCTTCAGCAAACTGTTTGCGGGCTTTCTTGTGTATAGACTTCAGAAGAGACTTCCTTCTGGGGTAACAGCCATGGAGACTAATTTTATGTAGTGTGTGGCGTATGGTCTGAGCACTGACAGGCTGACCCCCCACCTCTTCAATCTCTGCAGCAATGCCGACAGCACTCCTGCATCTGTCTTTCAAAGACAGCATGTGGATGTGACACTGAGCACGTGCACTCAGCTTCTTTGGACAACCAACACGAGGTCTGTTCTGAGTGGACCCTGCTCTTTTAAAACACTGAATGATCTTGGCCACTGTGCTGCAGCTCAGTTTCAGGGTGTTGGCAATCTTCTTGTAACCTTGGCCATCTTTATGTAGCACAATTAGTCTTTTAAGATCCTCAGAGATTTCTTTGCCATGAGGTGCCATGTTGGAATTTTCAGTGACCAGTATGAGTGTGAGAGCTGTACTACAAAATTAAACACACTTGCTCCCTATGCACACCTGAGACCAAGTAACACTAACGAGTCACATGACATTTTGGAGGGAAAATGACAAGCAGAGCTCAATTTGAACATTTAGGGGTGAAGTCTCTTAGTGGTGTACTCACTTTTGTTGCTGGTGGTTTAGACATTAATGGCTGTGTATTGGGTTATTTTGAGGGAAGAATAAATGTACACTGTTATATAAGCTGCACACAGACGACTTTTCATTGTGTCAAAGTGTTATTTTGTCAGTGTTGTCCCATGAAAAGATAAACTTACATATATGCAGAAATGTGAGGAGTGTACTCACTTTTGTGATACACTTTGTCCCTAATCAACAGAGGCATAGGAAGCACCAGAAGATGTGACATTTATATTAATCAGTATGACTCAACTGATACTTGATGACTGACACCTGAGAAGTGATACTTAATGACTGATACCTGACATCTCAAATTTGATGACTGATTGGAGCAATTCTGAAACATGAGGATGATCCATGACGATGTTACCTACTCTCTCTGAAGCCTCAAGTGATCAAACTCCACAGCAGACACTAACATGCTCTGGAACCTAGAGCAAGCAAACTCAACAACCATTATAGATGCTCAGGAACCTACAGAAGGCAAACTTCACTGCCAACATTGACACCCTCTGCAGCCTGAGGTGTGTTTTGAACACCACATCTAGAAACATTGAGTTAGCATTAAATTTGTAAAGTGTTTGATTATTGCAGTTTTCGTATCAGGGCCTGAATTTCAGTGCGGGATTGCAGGAATTGCACACTATTACATCGATTCCCGCAATTTTAGCGTTAATAATGTAGGAAACTCCCGCACACAGTTACAGCAAAAATGTTCAGCAAAACATTAGCTCGGTTTGGATTGTGAGACAGACTGATGGTCGGATGCTCTTTGTACATTTTTTGCTAAAAAGCTTAACAGATGTCTGCTATGCATTCATGTGAACACCTTATGTATTTAAACAGATTTCTTGGGAGTTGCCTGTTCTCTGGACACAGAGATGACGACAAACTCTACAAAACACTGAAGTGTGTTCTGTAAAAGCATCTGTATTATCATGTAATAAAGTTTTATTTACTAGTCAAGAAGAGTTCTGCACTTCAAACAATTACACAATACTGGCAACTGAACTAATGACAAGCCTATGACAAGCAGACTCTACAAACATTAGAAATACTCTGAAGCGTAGAGCAAGCAAACTCAAAAATGTTCAGGCATGCTGTGGAGCCTAAAGCAAGCAAAGTCAACAGCCAATAGACACATTCTGGAGCCCGAAAACTACACAACAGGTATAGTTAAGAGTCTTGTGAGAGGAGCTTAAATACGAAGACACAATACTCAACATGAGTCAGAGTGCAGAGATTTTCAGAGTCAGATTTTTCCCACCATTTGCCAGAATTGGTGCTGGATTAGTAGTCCAGGAATGTGTGAAAACAAGGGTGCTCTTCTCAGTGCTCATCTCAACAAAGACTTCTCACACCTATCACATAAATATTCAATCTAGTACCGCCAGAATGAGTGAAAAACAGTGTCCCCTCACATTCAATTGTTTTAGAAATAAAACCACATACAATTTTTAAAAAGGGTAATTAGCAGTGTGCAGACAAGACCTATGGTTATTCAGTATAGGCTAGAAATGTAGAGAGTGTTTTTTATAATATACAGCGCCCTCCATAATTATTGGCACCACCGGTTAAGAAGTGTTCTTTGGTTTCTAATAAATTCTTTTTTTTACACAGTTCCAGATGTTTTGAATGTTTTGATGATTGCTCTGACTGTAGATAAGGGCATCTGCAGGTGAGTGGATATTTTCTTGTAGCCATTGCCTGATTTATGAAGATCCACACACATCTGCCTAACTTGAATAGTGTGTTCTCTGGTCTTCCCCATATTTAAGAGTGAGTAAGAGAAACAGGCCTTTGTGTAACGCCATATTTATACCCCAGGGAAACAGGAAGTGATGAATTACTAATTAAAGGTTCCTAGATACTTTGATCCACTTTATAAACTACAGTAGAAATGACAATTAAGTTGAAGGTTGCTTTATTTATTTTAAGATTTTTAACACATTTTAACTAGGGGTGCCAATAATTATGGAGGGTGCTGTATTATTACATCTGAAAACAGGTTTTTGGAAAGTCAAAGTTTAGAGCAGATGTTCACTCATGCCACTTGCTCAAATAACACTGCAGTTGAGTCCATGAATTCAACTCACATTGTATACTACCTGTTTACTCGTTTTGCTTGAGGAAAAACTGATCATATAAATGTGGGGATTTTTATTTTAACGTTCTGTTAGGACATGTTGTAAGCCTGGAGTAAGTGGATAGTGAAGCTTTTAAATAGTGAAACTTACACTGCAGTTTGGTCCCTTCTTCATCCCTCCATTCACTGCCATCATAGAGTTGATCATCTGCAACAGAGCAGTGACCTGGCTGTGGTCTCTTCTCTCCTTGTTGTTGAAGATGTGGTATCTGTTTCCGCACTGTTCAATGAGGTTCATGATGTCAGACCCTGCTTCTCCAAGGTATTCTTCAGGGAGGTTTCCTCCAGTAAACAACACTATAGTGTTCATTACAAATTTGTCACCAAACATGTCCTGGATGATCTTCACGACTTGTTTCTCTTCTTCTGTAAACCTTTGTCCCACTTTCAGCACCAGCAGGAACACATATGGACCTGGATCTGCCATGAAGACATTTATTTGCTTCTGGATCTCCAGAGTATCAACTTGAGTATGAAACAGTCCTGGGGTGTCGATCACAGTGATCTGCCTCCCATTTATTTCAGCTGTTTCTCTCTGACACTCCGTAGTAACTGATTTAGGGGACAAGCGTTGTCTGAATGCATCTTCTCTTCCTAAGATGGTGTTTCCTGAGGCACTCTTTCCTGCTCCAGTCTTCCCCAGGAGAACAATCTTGAGAGCAGATTGGCTCGACACTGAAGGTAAGAAATCAGAAAGTTAGGAAAGTTCTGTAATTCACTGCACTACTGTGACTCCTTTAAACGTAAAATTACAATTCTAATAGACAATCAATAGCCTATAAATCCTTCTAGCTCAAATACATTTAATCCAGCACAGCTCAAAAGCCATCAGCAAGACGCTAGCATGTCAGGCTGGCATCAGATTAAAGTAGCTTCATTATATTGAAGACAGGCAGGAGAATGTCCGATATTAGACGTTCACATACTCACAGACACCTCTTTGCAGGAAGATGGGTGCAGTACCTCACCCAGCCAGTGGAGGTCTCACTCCACCACACATTGAATGGCAACCCACAATATTGTCTACACCTGACTGTAATTGGGGGAGCAACAGCTGGTGGAACCTCCCTCAATTACAGCTCTGCCTCAGCCCTGCCCCTAGTTCAGCTCTAAAGTCTAAGATTATGGATGCTGCCAGTGCAGCAACCTTCTCTAGAGATAAGTGACTTTAGTTTTCTTTGAGGATCTATTGACATACTCAGCTAAGGACTAATTTATTTGTTTTTCTTCAGTTCTCAGATTTCGGCTAACACCCTGTTTTCTCAGTTCCCCTAGCATGACCATTTCTCTGTGTTTTGCTTAATAAGCTTGATTTATGGATCCTATCCCTGCCTCCGAACATCCTATGTTACAGAAGACTGACTGCATTGTCTGTTTTAGTGGCACAAAGATTGCAGGGAACACAGACTTTTCCATCAAACTGAAAACTTGTATAACATGGTAATAGGTTGTAATCCATTAAGCCTCTGGAGTCTGAGGGTATTTCAGACATTGGTACACAGGCTGTAGTTCAGCACAAACTCAGCAACAACAGAGTCAAAACAGTAAGAGTGTCATACATCTATATTCTGATTAAATCTGCTCTAAACTTAGACTTTCCAAAAACCTGTTTTCAGATGTGCTGATATATTGTTAAACACACTCTAAACATTTGTAGCCAAGACTTTTGAGCTCAGAACTGAATAAACGGAGTGTTGGATACACACTGCTCATTACAGTTTTTAGACATTGTATGTGGTTTTATTTCTAAAGCTTAACTAACGTGACACTCTGTTTTAGTGAGACAGTCGTTCCTACACTGGATCTTTATGAGATAGGTGTCAAACACTCAGGTGAGAAGTCATTGTTCAGCTTTTGTTTTCACTCGTTCCTCAGATGCTAATCTGTTAATAGAATCAGCAAAATTACCATGTTGTTATCATATGAATGACACATCATGTTAAAGGGTGGGGGAAAAAAGGCTGGTGCTCTGACAAGCTTAGTTTCTGTTTTTCCTCGCCTGCATTTGTTTTCACTTCCTGGTTTTGTCCTGCTCTCATTCTGCCAAAGAACCACAATTCCCAGGATCCCTTGGTCCCCGTCACGCCTCCTTCCCTAAGCATGTTTACCTGACAGTTATCCGGCCCCTGATGTCCATCAGTATTTAAACCCCGTTCACTTTAGCTTCATCGCTCGTTACTGTTTTTGCAAAGCAACTCAGTTTGCGTAGCCATCCCTCTGTCCTTGTTCCTGCCCATGCCTGTTTACTGTTTCCTTGCCTTGTCTTGTTTTCCTCTCTCTTGAAAGTCTGGTTTTGTTCACAGTGTTATCATTACCTTATGTCTTGTTTTCACAGTGTTTAGTGTTTCTGAGGTCACTTGTATGTTCATAGTTTCTAGTGTTTCCGGTAGTCCTATGTAGCTTAGCCTGTTGTTTACCTTCTGTTCTAGTTTTTCTATATGTTGTCCTTAGTGTTTCTTAGTAGTGTTTATCTTGTGCTGTGTTTTATAGTCATCTCTGTCTTTGTTGTTATTGCTATTTATTGAATAAATTCTTTATTTTTTCTTACCTGCACTCATCTTCGTTCCCTTTCGTGCTCACCTTTAAGGGTGAGCCCATAACAGTTTAGGCTCCTCTTACAAATATAGAAAAATATTTTGATTCAGCCTATATAATTTTTAAAAGTAGACCCTTTATGGTTTCTGGGATATGTTTTGTTTTGTTTCTAGGATAAAGTGGTTAAGTGTTTGAGGAATAACTGAATATCTACATATGTCCATATCTGTCTCACCAGAACATTTTCTTACTTGTTCTGACCAATTATTTGTTTTTAGGACCATTAAACGCTTAATATTTTGGACTTTTGGGTTTGTTCATTTTTTTCCAGGAGTGAACCTAAGAATAAAAACATGTATTTTCATTTAAATATAAATAAAAATTGAGGTGCTGGTGGGTCAGTATCCACCACAGTCATTTCCCTGCTCTGAACACAGCAAATAAACCTGGCGATTACAGTGGTCCAAAAACTAGACAAAGAGAAGGGAATGAGCTAAAATTACATGTATATGAGTAGCAAAAGAATGTAAATATCTAAAATTTGTAGTTCATTTGAGAGTGTATCTGATATGTCAAGCAATGTGATGACTTGAGTGGGCACACAAGGTAGAACCAGAACTATAGAGATTGGTCAAAATGTCACTTTTGGCATATTGGCATTAAAAATATTTTTTTTTCTTGAATGGAGCTGGGAATTATGAACTATATAACAAAATTCTGAAGCAAAATGTCAAAATATCTGTCTTTCAACTTCTTCTCAAGTGAATGTGAGTCATGCAGCAAAAATGATCCTAAGCATGCATGCAGTTTTACCACATACTGGTTAAATAAGATTACATTTAATGTGTCAAGTGTGTGTACATGCCCAAGTCAAAGTCCTGACCTTAATCCAATCAAAATGTGGAAAGACCTGAAGCAAGCAGTTCTTGTGAAATCCATAAACCTTCTGTTATGTATGAACTAATGAGCTAAAGTTCTACAAAACTGTGTGTAGGTACCTGAAACATTTAGTGCAGTTATTAACTTCTAAAGGTGGTCACATGAGATGCTGAAAAGAACAGTTCATATGCATTCGCTACACACAGAAATAAAATATTGGACGAGGGGGTGGGGGGACGAGGCGTTTGCATGCGCGAGTTTAGTTTGAGGTCGGTTCTGTGGGTTGGATACAAAACCCGGCCCTAGTACCACCCCGATCCTAACATGAATCGGATTAACTATATAGAGTGTTTGAAATGTACTTACATATTTATTAACCAAAATATTGGGCCTATTTAGGTATAAATTAATCATTATTATGACAGAACAGAGGGGCATCCTCCCACAAACGCATGCTGTCTGGAGATGCTGAAATTGCCATTCAGGGTGTGTGTGTGTGTGTGTGTGTGTGTGTGTGTGTGTCGCAGGTGTCCCGCAGTAATGCAGATCTCTACAGTAGAATCACACATGCGCAAGGTGAAACACAAACTGCGCTAAAATTAGTTTAGTCATTCTCAAAGGCTTAGTAACCCATGAGCTTCAGCTGAGACTGAGGAGCAACCAAGAGCAGCTGATCTAAAGACCTCAGGGTTCACACCAAGGTTCCTGACCTGGGGTTTCACATACTCTGACAGTGCACCAAGATGTTTTTGTAACAAGTCACAAGACCACAAGACCAAGCAACAGCTCAGATTTATTTTCATTCAATTAGAAAGTTATTTGCCATCCAAAGTTTAATCTCACGCAGACACTCGTTTACGCCTTTAAGTGAGCACAATTCAGTGAGCTTAAGTGGGACATAAAGCTGAGTATCATCAGCATAACAGTGGAAGTGGATATTATACTTCCTAATGATACTACCAAAAGCAAAATATATAAAGAGAACAGTGCTGGCCCTAATACTGACCCTTGAGGTACCCCATACTTGATGGTAGAAACTGGAAACATACAGTTTCCAACACTGACTGCAAATGTTCCATGGAACAGATAAGATTTAAACCAGTTAAGCACTTCTCCACCAAGACCTATAGTGTGCTCAAGACGATCAATGAGAATAATTGAATTAGAAACTTCCATGTGGATAGCATTATTCACTTTAGCCATTTTCATGATTTTGTTTAATGTTTTTTTTTTATTATTAAATATTAGTAATAATATGACATACATCTTCATACATATTCATATATTATTGTCTTGATGTGTAATTTTTCTAACATTGTTTTATGTACAATTACAAAAATATTCAATTAAACTCTCAAGTTATGAAACTTAATGATGTGAACCCAACTTATTAAAATACAGACATATATTCCACACATACTACAATACTTATTTTCGGACATAGGTGAAAACATTTATTTATAATGATTTAATAAAATAAATAATCTATTATATATACATCTATAGAATAAGGTTATTTTTTCTTATAGGCAGTTTAGTGATTAGCACGTTTGCCTCTCAGCACTGGGGTCTTGTGTTTGAGTCCCCATCTGAGTGGGGTTTCCATGTTCTCCCCGTGTCTGCGTGGGTTTCCTCCCACAGTCCAAAAAATGGAGATCAGGTGAATTGGGTTCTCTAAAATTTTACATAGGTGTGTGTGTTTGTGTGTGTGTGTGTGTGTGAGAGACGCAGCGATGGACTGGCGCCCTGTCCTGGGCTTAGTTGAATAGTATGTAATGCCCTGCCCTGCACCCAGTGAGGGGGTAGGGAACTAACCGCGACCCTGATAAGGATTAAGTGGGTGTGATAATGGATGGATTTTTTCTTATGACAAAATAATCAAATACATCTTTTAATCTGTCATGTGATTTAACCTAAAAATGTCAGTCCAACTTATTAAAATAGAAACAAGTATTCCACAAATGCTACAAGGCTTATTTTGGGACATAGTGAAGTTATTTGTTTCTAATCATTGTAACACTAAAACACTGGTTGACTTACTTCTACCTAGAGTTCGTCATCTAACTGCAGTCAGCGAAACAAAATAAAATATTTTCAACTAATAACATGTCTGACCCCTCCATTCTTGACTTTTTCTTGAAATGTAATTTTTTTGTAAATTATGATGCTTTTATTTTATATAATAATTCATGTGAAAGCTAGTTTAAATGGATTGTAGCCTCCACCAGCATCTACAATATCAACAGCAGCACCACATCTCTGAACAATGATTGGCTGTACGTTTACACTAAAATCAGAGGTACTGTGGTCTCTGAAAACTGTGAAAAAACACTAATCATACAAGTGAAATGAGGGAGTTGGAGACTTATTCTGTGCATTGTTCCCAGCCTGTGATATTGCCGACATCCCATTTTGTATTGTTTTCTGTGTCTTCAACTCTGGAAAGTGTGATGTTTTTCAAAATTTGAAACATTTATACTGGACCAAAAAGTCATGTTTTATGTTAAAGTAAACATTTGGGAAAAATGATCGCTAACCCTATGAAACTGATGTGATAGTTTATTGTGAAGTTGGTCTTCAATTTCATTTCAAGTGTCATAAAAAAGTCATATTTAACTTGCCTCAAGCTGTAGGAACCCGTATAACCAGTATCACGCTGTCTGGTCACACTAGGCCTCTATCAACAACAGTTACAAATCTTGGCATAAAACTTGACCCTCTGCTCACATTTTAAGTTCAAATCAAACATCTTTGCAAGATTTCTTTTTGTCATGTCAGAAACATTGCCAAACTTCAGATGCTGAAAAGCTGGTTCACACTTTTGTTTCCTTCAGACTGGATTACTGCAATGCACTTTTCATTGTGAACCATATCAAGAGTCTTCAAAAACCACACTACATTCAGAACAGCGCTTTGTAGTGCTTTGTACTCACTTTTGTTGTCGGTGGTTTAGACATTAATGGCTGTGTATTGGGTTATTTTGAGGGAAGAATAAATGTACACTGTTATATAAGCTGCACACAGACGACTTTTCATTGTGTAAAAGTGTCATTTTGTCAGTGTTGTCCCATGAAAAGATAAACTTACATATCTGCAGAAATGTGAGGGGTGTACTCACTTTTGTGATACACTGTAACAATGGTATAATGATCTAATTATGAAATATCTGAATTGCATAACTGTCTAATAATGGAACTGTTATGAAACATCAATGACAATGTCCTAATAATGGAATACTTATGAAACATAATGTCAAAACTTACTAAAGTGAGGTTCCATGCTTTTCCCTTTTGAGCACAGTTATCTCTTCACCCTGTGTCTGTATGAAAAAAGTCATAAAATCATAGTGGTAAGGAAGCCATACTTCACAAGTATTAGAAATGCAAACTATAATCTATAAATAGACAAAAAATACAAACCGGATTCCAAAAAAGTTGGGACGCTATACACATTGTGAATAAAAACTGAATGCAATGATGTGGAGATGGCAAATGTCAATATTTTATTTATAATAGAACATAGATGACAAATCAAAAGTTTAATCTGAGTAAATGTAACATTTTAAAGGAGAAATATGTTGAATTTAAAATTTCACAGTGTCAACAAATCCCAAAAAGTTGGGACAAGTAGCAATAAGTGGCTGGAAACAGGAAATTGAGCATATAACGAACAGCTGGAAGACCAATTAACACTAATTAGGTCAATT
>BRDA01033961.1:564-11460 GCA_036984385.1 Crenuchus spilurus | reverse complement strand
TGTTTATGAGCTTATGAGCTTGTGCTTATTTATGAGCTGTTTACAAACACATAAGTATATATGTACACATGTACTTATGCAAACTTCAGTACTTATGCATAGTAAAGCTCATCATTTGCTGTAAAATATTGAATGCTCTCTCTGTGTGTGTGTGTGTGGGGGGGGTGTTGATTGTAAAGCATCATTGGGTATCTACAAAGGTGCTACGTTAATAATAATAATAATAATAATAATAATAGTAATAATAATAATAATAATAATAATAATAATAATAATAGTAATAATAATAATAATAATAATAATAATAGTAATAATAATAATAATAATAATAATAATAATAATAATAGTAATAATAATAATAATAATATATGTATGTATGCAGGTCTGTGTGTGTATTTATTTAACAGGCAATACTTGCTTAGAGTTTGATGCTCCAACAATATTATAACACACTCCTTCATAACACTAATGCTAAGATGCTCTACAAGATGATCTACATGTATAAAAAATTATTAAAGAGACAATACGATCTACAATGCAAAAAAAAATAAAAAATCCACTGACACATCCCAGCAGGCGTGGTGATGTTCTGTCAATATTCTTGCAGTGTGGATACAATGTTGTGATGCCCGCTGGGATGGCATCTTGTGAACACTGACATAATCAACCTGTTCATAAGTCCTGATGAATTGCTTTTTACATGTGTTATTCAGTGCATATGCATGTGTTATGAATTCCCTATGTAAGTAGCCCTCAAACGAAGTGTTACCTTATTATTATTATCACTCCGTATCATTTCTAGTAACAGTCTTTTCTTCCTGTGTATCACATTAGCGCTGCCTGTAAACTGCAGCAGTGATGAAACATATGGGTGAATGCAGTCATCAGCCCACTTCATAAATATTTCATTCATATTTCCTGTTTGTGTGAGTGGGACTGTGTGAGAGAACGCATATGCATGTGTGTGTCCGCTCGTTTCTTTCTCTTTTTTTCCCCCCCGTTCTCTGTTTATAATTAAATCTCAGTAGATTTCCTTTGAAACTGCTAATCATACCAGTAAAATGCACTCAGATTGATTTTTAGGACAGAACTGAAAATAACATCTGATAGTCAGACTACAAACTAGAAGCAGAAAGAGTCGCGAGGTGAAGACGTCAGATTTAAAGCCCTGGGCCAAGAGCAGCAGCCCTTTAGCTTCAAACTCCTTACAGTTCTGATGTCTTAAAGAGACACAGTCTTTAAAAACGATGTACATTTACAGTACTCTACTGTAAATCAAATTAAGCTGTTTAACACGTAAGATTTCTTGTTCGTACCCTAAAGGTACGTCTGTAAGAATGTTCCATGTTTTGTTAATCAGGGAGGTGTTTTGTTAACTGGCTCCTCCCATAGAGTCATATTTAGACAGGCGTTGGGTTACTACCTGTTCTGTGTTAGACTGCTTTATATGCACTTAATTCCTGAAATGTCTTGGCTTGCTTGCAAAGTAGCATTACAGTTAAAAGCAAGATTACAGTAGTACCTCATTTATCGCGGGGGTTACGTACCACCCCCCAACCACCCCCACTTGATAGTGGAATTTCCAAACACATTATTTTAAGGCTTTATAAACCCTTCCCACACTCTTATACATAACCATTTCCCACTCCCTTAATAACCTTTGGATTGGTTGCCAGCATCCTTAGAAGCCGCACCGCAGATAGAAAACTACAGCAGTCGGATAAGTGAAATGGATGATGAGAGATCTTACTGTACAGCGGGCACTACTCATCTGTAGTAATGTTACGCTGGGAAGAAAGGCAGACAAATGCAGATAAAATATAATGGTTTTACTCTGGAGAGCTGGATCTACGAGGCGGGCGCTGATTGGTCGAGGGAGTGGCCAGTGGCTGCTGTGTGCTGCAGCCCTGAGGGGCAGATAAGACAGGCTGTGTGACAAGTACAGTACCGCGCATCAAATTCCATGTGAATTTCAAATTTCAAAAGAGCAAAAATTTCCCCAAAAAATTATTTTACATTAATATTTTTTGAAATCACATGAAACAGCAAGTTCGCAAAGGTCGATCCGCGAAATAGAGAGGGTCTACTGTATACCCTACATAGCGTCAGCTTTAACTATCAGCTTGAATTAGAGCAGGGATACTCATTGCGCGGCTCCTGAGCCACATGCGGCTCGCCGTGCTTTATTGGTGGCTCTCGTGACCGGTTACAAAAGTACGCCAGCACAGCCAAAGTATTTTAAAAGCATGCTACAGAGACATATACTGTAATGCGCTTTACATTCCAAGCACTTGCCCTCTCATTTTGCCTCAATTAAAGTTGGTTCAAAATCGGGGATACTGTGGAACCTGGCAACACAGGCACTGTTTCCAACAGCAGGCTGCATGAGACTCTGCCGTTGCCAGGTTCACGGTTTAACACTTATAAAAGAACTAATAAAATACTCATCATGTTACCATATTATTAATGACTTTAAGATAAACAGCAGTAATCATAATAAATCCCTTATAAACAAAATACTAAGTCTTACACTCATACACAGTAAATCTGCCAGTGTTAAATCAACACTATTAGAGTTAAATTAACACTGACGGTTTCAAAATGTAACACTCTCAGTGTTAATTTAACTCTAATAGTGTTGATTTAACACTGGCAGATTTACTGTGTACACAGTTGTTTTGCCATTCGCTGCAAACGTGTGACAGACATATATTTTGGGCTAGTTTAAGCTTCTAAAGGGCGGGTTTTAGACTGACTTTAGGCTGGATATTTTAGTTGGACCTGGCAACCCTGCAGCAGGGCGACTACATGGCAGCAGCGATTCTTTAAGCTAGCTAGAGCAATATATTCAGTGCGCAAAGGTTTAGTTCATAGGTGGGTTGTTAATTTTTTTACATTATTTGAGTGACGTGGGGTGATACTGTGGCTCTCTCCTTGACTTTGATCTGTCAATATGGCTCTTTTGATAAAAATAGTAAGGATCACTGAATGAGATAGATACCTGATTCAACAATGCACCAATCTACAGTACAAAGAATATGTACTTTAATAGAATATGGAAATATATGTAAACAGTAAAAAACAGTACTACTGTAAAGCTACTTACTGTAAACAAAGTACAATCTGCATGTTAGGCTTACAGTAATGTGCAGTATGATCATGTACACATCATTTACTGTATGTTACTGTAGATTTACTGTAATATGACTGGTAGCAGAATGGTAGATTGGCAATTTACAGTAACAATTACAGATTTTTTCAATGACAGCATGTTTCTGTGTAGCGCAGCACTCTGTTAGACTTTGTACTCGCTTGTGTATGAGTGTGTTCATCTGTGTGTGTGTGTTGCTGAGGCAGTGAGTGAAGTAAAATGGGATTAAGAGCCAGTTACTCAGTTTGTGTGGATACAAAAGGCCCACTGTTGGAGACGGCTAAAGCGCAGGCAGTTACTGTACCTTTCAAAACTAATATGTAACCATATCTGTTTTAAAAGGACGATTCATATTACTGTGAAAGCACGGGAAAAGTTGTTCCCATCTCCTAGAGCTCTACGAAACTCGAGTCTGGTCCTAATAGCCCCCTCAATTGGAAGGTGGCCTTTTGTGCTAAGCATCACAAAAAAAGGACAGGGTGGGGGGGGTGAAAAAAAGTCACATAAAATTTTTGCAATGATGTAAAACATCTTCAGCTTTTTTGACAGCACAATGGCGCTTATTGTGCTTTATGGTCGCAGTGGCGACTCAAAGGTCATTTCGTACATGACTCGGCGGACAAGGGCAGCACTGAATGAAAATTAGGTTATATGTGATCAACTAAGTTATTAATCAGATTAAAATGGATTCTCTTTGCTTCCTATTTAACAAGGCTCGGAGAGAACGGGCGAGCGAAGAAGGGAAAGGAATGGAGAGGGAGAGGAAAGCAGAGAGAATGAGAGAGGGGGTAGAAACAATAGAGCATTTTGTTTACTAATGCAAAGAAGAGTGGCATTGTTGCCAGAGCTGCTGTGTTTATGGGAAAGAAATGCGGGAAAAAATAAAAATGCGGAAAAATGTAATATAAGAAATAGGATGTACGGGATCTGGTTGAAGGTGTATTTGTGGCTCTTAAAGCATCTGTGTCCTTGCAGTGTCGCCTCATCCAGGTAACCTTTTCTAATCCTGATTAAATTACTGCAATTAGAACAAGAGCTTTCCCACCTCCCCCCATATTTCCCTAATAAACAATACACCATTCTAAATCCAGTCGACGGGATTTGCACGGAACAATGCGCGAGCGCGTGCTATTTATTTCCATCTCTACAGAGGAATTAAGTGCATTTTTTAACAGCTAATGGTATAATGTTTTTGGCTTATTTCTATATGCAGGGCTTTTTTTCACTCTCTTTTCCTTCATTCTTTAGAGGAACTTTTTCGCCCCTCCCCCTCCCTTTCCCGTTTGATGTTTAAATCAAACATGGCTTATTGGACCAGCTCTTCCTTTGCACGACAGCCAGTACATGGAAGCACAAGACACATTTTGTCTGTAATTGCTGCACTACCTCTCAAAACACACCCCTGTCGCGGCTGCCTCGGCTCTCCGTGTGCTGTTTGTTTTGTTTTATTAACTTCGCGCCGTTCGCCTGCCATTGATGTGGAATAAAAGACAAAATAAAAGTTGACATAGTTGTGGTTTTTTTAGACTATGTTCCTGCACCCGCGCCTCCTCGCCGCATTGAAGTTGGGGCATATTCGCTCATTACTCTTTGGCGTGCCGCGTGTGCAAGCATGATTATTTTGTGTGTATGTGTATGTGTGTGCCAGGTGTACCTGTGCACTGGCAGGAAGTGTTATTTTATCAGAACAAGCCCTCCGAGACTGCATCCTTACATCTAAGAGCGCCTGAGGAGGGGAGTCGCGAAGCTAAGAGGAATATTTCAAACCCTACGAAGTCTGCGGCGCCAGCACTGGGGAAAAAAAACAAACTCGCAAATAAATAAAGCAAGTGCTAAATTATGTCAAGCCATACTGGGTCACAGGGCCAGTCTGTGAAGTATAGCTATGAAGAAATCGTTAGTGACGTAACCGGATTTTACCTCGAAACAGTTACTTTACAAGAGCAGAGACAAGAAAAGCTACAAAATAGTATGTTAAGTTGAGGTACTAAGTAATGCTATTTAATTCAGGACAATTACTACTGGCCCATTTGTATACAAACACAAGTGCCCTTGAGCACTCAACTGCTCCCCAGGTGCCAGGGGAGATGGAGCTGCCCACTATCCCACAAAATGACAACAACTTGAGTAAGAATCTTACAGGAAAATAATGTTCACAACTTTAATAAACATTTTTTTAAGTCATTTCAGATGCTTTTAGCTCCTTCATGAAATGTTCACATCAAGTAAAAAGCATCTGCGCTGCGAAAATTTCTCCTTTCCATCCGTTTGCATTTCTACATCATTTGAACACAGTTGACACTCTACACTGTATGAACATTTCATGATAAATGGACTGATAGAAATGCTCCAAAAATCTTTGGAATAAAATCTCTTTACATTAACTTCCATTCAAAATTGGGATTTTTTTTTTTTTTTTTTTTTTTAATTGACATTTCAAAATTATTCTGTCAAATTACTAAAATATTTAATTGTGAATAACTGCAATATGCTGAGCAGTTAATTATGATTAATTGTGATTAAATATCTGATCAAATTTGATAATAAATAGACATTTTAAAGTGCAGATCATCACAATTGGATCTTCTTTGCCAAAAAATGTCATTACCATGAAACATTTGAATAACAAATGTTTACTAACATTTTAATAACTCAATTGTCCCTAACATGAGGTAACATAAACTGAGCTGTAATGAACCAGTTATTAATTATCATCACATACAACTCATACTAGTATCTATTGCTATTAAGAACTTAATTAATAAGATAACTTAATACAATCTGGTGTTAGCATTTAGTAAACGTCTAAATATTAATGAAGGAAAATGCTAAAGAGAATGCTAAAGATGGTAGATTATCTTGATATCAAGGAAATCAGATTATGCTGCCCAGTATTGAAAGACAGGAAGGCAATAAGCTGCTTTTGCCATTTCCATTCCATATCTGAATACATATGTAATAAATAATTAAGAATTTTAGAATTAGGGTACAACCTTCTGACACTGGGTTGATGGTACTATTATCGTGTTATCTAGTCTTAGATGATCTTGATCTTGAGCATGATCTTGTATTTAGATTGAAGTTAGTATAGTGGTAAAACAGTTCCACACCTGGAAAAACACACTACCACAAACCATAAGCTTATCTCTGTAATGTCATTAGAATGTCAAAACTCCCCTTACTTACTTAACAAATGTGAGATGACACTGCGTTTTCATTCAGCTACTAACACTACATTTAACAGTGAAGCACTCAGGTGAGCGGTCTATTGTTCAGGTTCACCTCAGGTGAGAGGTCTTTATTCAGTTAATATTCCACACATTCCGCGGCCGGTAATCCAACCAATGGAATTTCTAGAATAACCATGTCATTATCATATGAACGACAACTCGTGCAGCTGTCTGAGTCGCTCCCACAAACGTGTCTCTGCTTATTTAAGCTCCTCTCGCAAATATCTCAAAAAACATATTTCGATTCAAGCTATACATATTTGAAAAGTAGTTCCTTTAAGGTTTCCATGGTATGTTTATTTTTGTTTTTAGGATCAAATATATTAAGAGTTATATGCAAAATTTTGGTTTTGTTCCTGCAGGTGGGTCTGATGATTCCAGAGGGTTAATAAATATTTTATGGTGAGCCTAATCTTGGCTTGAACTATCAAGACAAGCAAGTATTTCCAACATTGCAACTTTACAGGAGTTCAATGTAAAGAAATTTAGCTGAAGGCAACTTTGGAGCATTTTTGTTGGTGAAATCATGCTGAAATTTTCACACAGTGTAAACGACATCTGCAGAATTCATATTATGCAAAAAACAAACAAACAAACAAACAAAAAAACCTAAAAATTGCCTCAAACAATTGACTTATTTTTTTCTGGTTAAGTCAGTCATCATTCTATCCTGACCTCTCTCAATGGCTTCTTTTTTATACTGTATGTTAACCCAGCAAGATTTAATTACAAGTCATTTTGGACCATTTCTATTGGTCCATTCATTCACACAATCTAAAGAGCAGCTGAAAAATAAAAATGTCAAAGGGAAAAAAAAAAAGTTTCGACACAACAGTACGCTGTGATTACAGTATTGGTGAGAATATTCTCTTCTCCCATCTCCCAAGGTCTAATTTTTTTCTCTCCTGTAATATCATGAATAGCATAATTGTTTTGCTGTCATTAGCATTGAATATTCCTTTTCCTTTCTTTTCAGGGTGGAACCTGATACTTTATTCATTGACTTCTTTTTTTTCCCTCCCTGCCAGAAATGATGAAGCCCACATCATCAAGGTATTAGACAGAGTGAGAGAGAGCGAGCGAGAGAGATGAAGATTATGAGGCCTTTTTCAAAGGCTTTCACCGCCCCAGCAGAAGTTGATATCAGGGGAAATTAGCAAGGGAAAAATATTTTTAGAGCCTTGCACAGCTGCAGAGGGAGCGCAACAGGTAACCATCCAGTGGGCTTGACAACAGCTATTACAATTAATTGCTCTTTGAAACTAGTATTTGCTCGACTGAGTGACAAGGTGTTAATTCACCTTGGTGCTAGTTAAAATGGTAATATTGAACATGTGAAAATAGCGCCTTGCCTTCTCCAGACAAGCGCCGCCTCACACTCCACACAATGTGAGGAGAGGCAGAAACACTGCTTGTCGCGTTAGAGAGAGAGAGAGAGAGAGAGAGAGAGAGAGAGAGAGAGGTTCCCTCTGGCAGTGTGCTGTGAGAAGAGAGAGGCGTGGGAGAAGAAGAGAACGGCCTGATGTGCCTTGTCAGGAGTTTGCCTTTAGACTACAATAAGAGTGTTTGACAGGTTTTAAATGTAGCACAATAGTCTTCTCTGAGGCTGACACTGTTCTTACTTACAGACATGAGTAGAATAGGCTAAGGAGAATGATATGACCAGGTAAGCGCTACTATTGCCTGACACTGTGGTAAAATAACCATACATCATGATTTCCTGAACCTTAAAGGGCCTGTAGCATCCTTATTTCTTCTGCTTTTTTCATCTCATGATGTCTGTTTGACATGTTTTTGAGTTTATATACCCATAACAATCGGTGATCCACTCTATTTATGCTATGAAATACATTGATTTGTTATTGCACCTTTAACCCTCTGGAGTCTCCGGGTATTTCAGACACTCTGATGTAATCTGATATGCACTGACTTTTTACAAATTACATCTATTTTTTTTTTTTCAAAGTGTTACACAGGCTTATGTTCAGCACAAACTCAGCAATAACTGAGTTAAATTTGCTCTAAACTTAGATTTTCCAAAAACCTATTTTCAGATGTGCGGATATATTGTGAATAAACACACTCTAAATATTTCTAGTCAAGATGTTTGAGCTCAGAACTGAATAAACAGAGGTGTTGGCTACACACGGCTCATTACAGTTTTTCAAAATTGTATGTGGTTTTATTTCTAAAGCTTAACAAATGTGAGGTGACACTGTTTTCCTCAGCCACTAACCCTACATTGAGTATTCATGAGATAGGTGTGAACAATCAGGACAGGTGTATTGTTCAGGTTCACCTCAGGTGAGAGGATTTTGTTTACCAACATTCCACAGATTCCTGGACGTTGGAACCCACCAATGGAATGTCTGGAATTACCATGTCATTATCATATGAATGACAGTTTGCGTCGTTTGGTGGGAAAAAAGTGTAGCTGTTTGATTCGTTCTCACAAACGTGTCTCTGCTTATTGAAGCTCCTCTCACAAAAATCTAAAATTATATTTCAATTCAAGCTACATATATATTTATTGAAATGTAGACCCTTTAAGGTTTCTGGGTATGTTTTGTTTTGTTTCTAGGATAAAGTCTCACAGGGTTATATATGTATACTTATATATAAGTGTTTATGTGGAATATGGGGTCAGCAAACTCGAGAGGGTTAATATGCAAATAAGCTGTGTTGTGATTGGCTTGTTTTGTAGCTCATTCAAAAATCACCCTTCTCTGAGGACTTCAGAGTGAATGAGGAGGCTGATATGATATACATGACGTCACAAAAGCTAGCACACTTAAAATAATGGTAAAACTGTAAAGTTAGCATTTTGGAGATGCCTGTTTTTCTTTGGATACCTTCAAAGGTCTTGTAGAGCCCATAGCTAAAGCTATTTGATACATGCATTAGAGATTTATGTGATGGGTGTATATGATGTTATTAGCACTTATTTTAGGACATCTAATAGTAACTTTTGTCATATATGCAGTCACCCGTAAATATGAAGGCCTGAAGATGATAAAAAAATGTCCATAGCTTGCTTAACAAAGATCATGTACACATACAAATGTACTTGCTGACCCTCAAGCCGTATGCATCATCAGCATGCGATAGGCCGGTCCCACCTCTCCGCAGTAGCCCGGCTTTGGCTGTGTGGATGCTAGCACTCTAACACAAGCCATATTACAGCTAATTAGCCACCTGATGAGGACACTATTACTGGCAATTACCAAGTTGCATCCTAGCACTGCATTTTAAGTCACCGTATTTCTTTTCACCACGAGGGGAGACGACAGTGAGAAATGACGGGAAAATAAAAACAACAACAAAGAAAGAATCAAGAAAATATCTTTGTTTTGACTCCTCTCTCTCTCTCTCTCTCTCTCTCTCTCTCTCTAACAGCTCTACTTGTCTGTGAATTAGGAGACTGTGGTAATTACTGGGTAGTAAATTGAGCAAGCCGTTAAGATGACAAGAAGAGGCAATAATGTAGTTGTGTGTTTGTGTGTATAATTCAATTTGTGTACCTGTGAGTGCTTCTTTTCTTTGCACTATTAGCATACAGTACTTGGTATTTGTTTCTCTGAATGTACAGTGTGATGTAAGCGACAAGTGTTTAAGTGTGTGTCTCTCAGCTGAACTTGAGAGCACGTTTAGCTAGTTGGCGCATTCCTTCAACTGTACTACAGCATTTGTGTACACACTCAGATGCGCATATACAGTAGAGCCTGCCTTATGAATGTGTGTGTGCGCGCCTGTACGTGTGTGTGTGTGTTTGTGTTTGTATGTGTACGAGGCACATGTCTCTGTGTTCTCACTTCTGGGTGTGAGGAGAAAGTAAAGGAAGATCTAATGCCGCCTCTGATCCTTTACATCTGTGAGCACACTCTGCCTGGCACAGGCACCATATGTTTTTAATTATCATAATAGCTTTAAAGAACCTGTTCAGAGGGACATACACATATGAGGCTTTTAGTACCGCATTCAATGGGTGTGAGAAAGAGAAAGAGAGAGAGAGACAGAGAGAGAGAGAGAGAGAGAGAGAGAGAGAGAGTCAGAGAGGCAGAAAAAGACAAGAGAGGAAGAACAAGTGAAATAAAGAAGGAGACAGAGGGAGAGATAAAGATATAAAGATATAAGATGTAAAGATATCAAACTGAGGAAGAGAGAGGGTGAGAGAGAGAGGCAGAAAAAGAGACAGAGCAAGAGCAAACAAGACAGAGAGAGATACAGAGGCAGATAGAGACAGAGAGAAGAGAAAACAAACAAGGGAGAAAAAATAGAGATAAAAAGGCAGACACAGGGAGAGACAAAGAGAAAATGGAGAGAGAGAGAGAGAGAGAGGCAAAGAAAGACAAAAGAAGAGACAAACAAGCAAACAAAGGAAAAAGAGAGAGATAAAGATAGGAAATTGAATGAGAGAGAGAGAATGAGAGAGAGAGAGAATGAGAGAGAGAGAGAGAGAATGAGAGAGAGAAAGAGAGAGAGTAAGAGAGAGAGTAAGAGAGAGAGAGAGAGAGT
>BRDA01033954.1:6214-27858 GCA_036984385.1 Crenuchus spilurus | reverse complement strand
CTCATATTCTAGTGATTAATAGTGTTTATTGAGGATGTTTATGGACTAATATCTCCTATTCTAGTGATTATTAGTGTTTATTGAGGTTGTTTATGAACTAATATCTTCTATTCTAGTGTATTAACAAAATTTGTATGTTCCATGATTTCTTGCACAAAATAGTGCTAAACTTATGGCAATAATAAAGTGTATAAACTCACTTGTGCAAGACACTAAAACTGAGCTAATTTGTGGTGACACTATGTTACCTCACCCTTGTACCATAGAAGACTGAGTATCTAGACAGGCAGCATTTGTGAAGTTTTGTCAGTCTCCAAATGACTATAAAGATAATTTAATTCATTAAATAACAATGTTGTGTGTAGATGAACAATTCTGAGAGAATCGAAATTTGAGTGTGTTGAGCTGAAAAGCTGTGAAGGATACTTCATTAATGATATTAAGACTAATTCTTCAGTAACTACTATAAATAATTTGGTATATAATATGGAAGTTATGGGGAGAGAACTGAAGTGTAGGCACATGTATAGGTCAGTAGGGTTTAACGAGTGGAGGTGTATTCCTTTATCATTTTTATACACATGTTGAAGATCTGGAATGCTATTAAACCAAAACAAGAATTTTCTGTAAACCGTCAGACATACCAGTAGTTCCTGTGCTGAATAATGATGTTGAGCCTGTTTTAGGTAGGCAAAGCTTAATTGATCTGATTGGTTCTCTATTGTTTTTCTATGGTAACCTTAAGTTAAGGTTGTTGCTTTTATTGTAATTTGCTACTGCAGTCCATTCAGTATTTTGCATTACTACTGCTTTACAGTCACTCTACTACTACATTACATTCACTTTACTACTGCTTTACATTCACTTTACTACTACTTTTCATTCACTTTACTACTGCATTGCATTCTCTTTTCTACTGCTTTACATTCATATTAGATATTACTACTACTTTACATTCACTTTACTACTACTTTTCATTCATATTACTTATTACTACAGTGGTAACCCTACTTACGAGTTTAATTCGTGCAGGAGCTGAGCTCATTAGCTGGAATGCTCGTTAGCTCGAATGCATTTTCCCCATAAGAATACATGTAAAACTGATTAATCCGTGTCAGCCGGCCAATATACAGTATACTTTAATACGCTAAATAATGTGTTTATATGGGTTTTTTAAAACATAAACGTGATGACGACGCTCGTGTAGGCTGGCCGCTAATGAGAGGGAGACCGACGACGCTCTCGTGTGGGCTGGCGGCTGCAAGGTTACACTTATCATATGAAAAGTAAAAGTAAAATGTATCTAACTTTCTTGTTCACTACCTTTTGCTACCTTAGCGTTGCTTTCACTAGCACTTTCACCTTTACTAGACAGCGGTCAAAGATATTGACTGACCTCTTCTTCTACAGTAGCATCTAGGAGATGCTACGACCGCAGTGCCCCTAGCGGTTTGGCATACTTGAAGAAATTAACGCTACTCGTTACCTGGAATTTTACTCGTTACCTGGAACAAAAATATTCCGAGATCTCGACTCGTTACCTGGAATACTCGTTAGTAGGGGTGCTCGTAAGTAGGGTTACCACTGTACTACTTTACATTCACTTTACTACTGCTTTACATTCACTTTTCTACTACTTTACACTCACTTTTCTACTGTTTTACATTCACTTTACTACTGCTTTACATTCACTTTACTACTGCTTCACATTCATTTTACTACTGCTTTACATTCAATTTACTACTGCTTTTCATTCACTTTTCTACTGTTTTACATTGACTTTACTACTGCTTTACATTCATTTTACTACTGCTTTACATTCATTTTACTACTGCTTTACATTCACTTTACTACTGCTTTACATTCACTTTTCTACTGTTTTACATTCACTTTACTACTGCTTTACATTCACTTTACTACTGCTTTACATTCAATTTACTACTGCTTTTCATTCACTTTTCTACTGTTTTACATTCACTTTACTACTGCTTTACATTCATTTTACTACTGCTTTACATTCACTTTACTACTGCTTTACATTCACTTTACTACTGTTTTTCATTCACTTTTCTACTGTTTTACATTCACTTTACTACTGCTTTACATTCATTTTACTACTGCTTTACATTCACTTTACTACTGCTATACATTCACTTTTCTACTGTTTTACATTCACTTTACTACTGTTTTTCATTCACTTTTCTACTGTTTTACATTCACTTTACTACTGCTTTACATTCATTTTACTACTGTTTTACATTCACTTTACTACTGCTTTACATTCATTTTACTACTGCTTTCCCTTAACATTACTATTGATTTACATTCACGTTGTTACTGCTTTACATTCATTTTACTACTGCTTTACATTCACTTTACTACTGCTTTACATTCACTTTTCTACTGTTTGACATTCACTTTACTACTGCTGTACATTCATTTTACTACTATTTTACATTCACTTTACTACTGCTTTACATTCATTTTACTACTGCTTTACATTCACTTTACTACTGCTTTACAATCATTTTACTACTGCTTTACATTCACTTTACTACTGCTTTACATTCACTTTATTACTACTTTAGATTAACATTACTATTGATTTACATTCACTTTACTACTGTTTTCCATTCTCTTTACTACTCCTTTACATTAATATTACTATTGATTTACATTCACTTTACTACTGCTTTACATTCACTTTACTACTGATTTACATTCACTTTACTACTGCTTTACATTCACTTTACTACTACTTTAGATTAACATTACCATTGATTTACATTGACTTTACTACTGTTGTACATTCATTTTACTACTACTATACATTTACTGTACTACTACTACTTCACATTAACATTACTATTAATTTACATTCACTTTACTACTGCTTTACATTTACTTTACTACTGCTTTGCATTCACATTTTTACTGTTTTACATTCACTTTACTACTGCTTAAACTATATAAAATAAACTATAAAATATAAATAAACCATATACTATAAAACAGTTCTGACAAAAATGTACACACAATATTATTATGTTTTTTTTCCCTTATAAACTATATTTTCTTTCCACACAGCAAAACTTTTTACACACACTGTTCCAAACAGAATAATAATTTTCCACTCAATCCACTAATCAAGTGAACATTTGCAACTTTAGCATTTACACTTTTAAATAGATTTGTTCTTGCTTTGCTGAGCCATAAATGAGAAATAATGAGTTGACACCATGTTTGCTTTTGTTTCTGGTTAAGGGTTAGTCACCCTTCTCTTACAGGGAGACGATGTGTCTGCAACAGTCTTGATGTGATAAAGGACATATTCACTAGTGTCTTGGTGATGTGTGGGAGATGGACCTCCTAGAGCAACAGCGTCGGTTTTGACACCTCTGCCTCCTGAGCGTTTCATCACAATAGCCCGAGCCATTGACTATTTCTCACTGGGCTTTACCGGGGAGTTGTGAAGATCACTGAGTCCCCTCATTCCCAAAGACTCTATATCCTCCATAAACTGAGGCCTATTGACAATCACGCCAGCCCCTGCCGCCACAGCCTCACTGTAAAAGCTTTTGTGTGAATGCGTATGTGTTCTATATGTGCATGAGGTGCTGGGGGTGGGCTCGTGCAGTCGTGTGTGGGGAAGGATGAAGGTGGAGTTATGTTTAGCCTTTCTATTGTCTGCGAGGCAGGAAGGAAGAGCGTCCGGGACAACAAATGGGAGCAGGTCTAACTATCCTCCCCACTGCTGTGATCCCAGCGCCGGCCATTAGAGCCTGGACTGGCCTGAGAGGAGCCGGGGGTGGATAGGTCAAGAGTGCAGGCCCCACCGCAGTATTAAGGATATGGAGACCGACCCCCTCCACCACCATCATCAAGAGTTTGGTCCACTCCCTCTACCAATGTCACACTAGCTCCCAGGCCTATTGTATGCAAAGTGGCTTCCTCTCCATGACATTGAGAATGCAGTATTACAGTACTCTATAAATAGCAAGTCTACAGGAAAACAAACTGTGTTACTTATTCACTATTATTAGTAGTTCAATAAAGCCACCATTATTTGATCATAGAGTCAAAATACAGCAGCTTGAACTCACTTACATATTGGCTTTGTAGGTTGGAGTTGTACCTTCTTAGCATGAAACTAGCAACTCCCATTCACTTTCTAAAGAACTCATTTACATACCTCAAAGCTAGAACAGTTCTATAAACATAGCTAAATTCAAATGCTTGCATGCATGTTGGTGGGGGTTATGAAATTTGAGGTTTATTTCAGTTCTTTTTAATTTAGTCTTGTTATCTTCTGCGTGTCCTACTTTTAATTGGTTTAATGTCAAAATGTAGCATTTATTCCTGAATTCCGATTCATTTCAAGCAAATATAACATATGTTCTGTAATGCACAGTGCTTTTTACCGCATGGTGTTGCAGGGTTAAATGTAGTCAGTCCTGTGGTGATCATTGCAGTGCATCTCTTTATCTAAAACATTTTGCTTATCTGCTTTGTTACTTGCTTGACAACATAATAGATGGGCAGCAACCCATAAATGAATCCTGATAAGATTTGACTATATCCAACAGTTCACTTTATTTGATATACCTTAGACAGTCAGTGTCATTTTGCTTCTCAAACATTGTTGGCTTTTGTGAGCAGTGACATAAAATCTAAAGCTAGTTTTAAAATTTAATAAACTGTCAGGATTTGGGAGCCAAGAGCTATTTTACCTAATTAAGAATTGCTAACTTGCTTAAAAAGTCATTAATAATGTTATATAAATACGTCCCAATTAAATTCAAAGGAAAATTTGCCTAAAAACATCAGATTGCAAAGATTTTACAAGATTTCATGACAATTTTTAAATAAAACATTTTAAATGGTGTGTTAGTGTGTTTTATATGGTCCCAGGAGTAAATATGTGCATTATGAGTTCAGTTTAAATCCCTTCAAACAATATCTTTACCCCAGTTTTTATTTATATAGCACCTCTCACCAGCATTTAACAGCAATCAGCAAAGTACAATCAGCAATACAGCCCACACAGTTTCTCAGGCAGCAGGGAAATCTCCCCAGTCCATGGTCTACAGTCACTCAACTTCCCCAGGAAAGAGTCATTAGTTGTGGAGGAAGAGCCCTCTCAGGAAGCATAGTAGCTGTGATGTAGCATCATGTTGTGGCGAGGCACAGCTCACTCAACCTGGAAAAATATTTATTTAAATAAAATAAAGAAAAAAACATTGATACACTTGTACAGTTATGTTTGGTTATACAACATCATTTCTCAGTTTGAATGCAAAAAATAGTTGCAGATAATAGTTTGTTTTGTGGTGTTTAAAACACCAACCACCAGATGGTGGTGTTGTAGTCTATCTTCAGCCATTAGACTCTTCCACTCCAACATAAACAAGTAGTGTAAGAGTACACTACAGTTTTCCTAAAATTAGATCTAAAAAAGCATTATATTTACATGTTTACAGTATCGCAGTATAGTCAACTGTATCCGCTGTATCATGATATGGGTCATACTGTGAGGTTCTTCAACATTCAGTCCTGAAAGTAACAGGTGCTCTGCAATATATAGATGCACTGCTATAAAATCAAGCAGAATATCAACTCATCACTTTATCTTAATTTATGTGTCAAATGTTGATATGCAGGAAAACTACATCGTGCATAAACACAGAATCTCAAAATTTCAGTTATAGGAGTCAAGGTTACAGGTTAGACACTGTAAGACTACAAATGGCAAAAATATCAGACATAGTAATTCTGAAACCGTAAACAGTTTTATACACCAGTTCACTCAAAATTCATTCTTGCAGTTGTGTTGCCACACCTTCAGCATATTTTGAAAGAGGATATTGCAAAACCTAAAGGTTAAATCATGGAACTTCACAAAAAAACAGGCCTGTACAGTCTCCTGTTCATAAAAAAAAAATCTATCAATTAGTTTTATTTCACTATACCTTGTAGCTCAAGCAAGGAATGTCTGTAATTGCTGTGTTTCTCATGACATTTGTTTTCTTCAACCATTTCCCTCAAATATCACTGATCAGTTAAGGCATGTTTGCTGTTAGTCGAATGTCTAAAAAATTTTGCGTGGTCAAAATTGCATGAATAAATCACCCACCTACTTCATACCACATCAAGTGGTTAAGTAATCTTCAACTGACAAGTGCATTTGACTTCTGACAGTGTGTGTCATACCATTATTTATAAAGGTGGACTATATCGTGTAGCATAGCTACAACCATCTCAAGTTTTTATGCATTAAAATGAAATGTATTAGTCAATGAATGAAAAGCTTTGATAGGACAATGATAACTATTATATCTGTATTATATACTTTCATTCATCGTTACAGGCAAAATAAGCAAGTCTGAGCTTACTGAACCTTGATGGGGTTTGAAGAAAGTATGTGATGGCATTGCAGTCTGCATAATATATCGTGCTGAATTTCCCGCAAGGGATTAATAAAGTATCTATCTATCTATCTATCTATCTATCTATCTATCTATCTATCTATCTATCTATCTATCTATAATGATAACAGGTTAGGTTTTAGTTAGATTTGGGCTAAACCATTGTTCTGAGACATTCAAGCCTTCCTGGGATGTTGGGAAGGTTAGGCTACCTTTTCTACAAACACGTATAGCTGTTTGCAGACTGAAAGTGTTATTTTTAATGCTGAGTTGTCTTCTTAAGTGATGAGTGCCATTGTGTTCATGGCACAAATGCTAACAGGCTAGCTTGCTAACCAGCCTTGCCTTATATTACTCTAATAAAAAAGTTCATAAAAGAGTAGTTAAATCAAGTTTTCAACAAATAGTGAATCATGTTTCAGAAAATTCTCAATTGAAATGTAGTAAATCTAATTTTTGACTTTTTTTTGCAGTACTTTTCCTCAGTAAGGAAAGACTGAGTGAATATGGCCAGATGGTCACTGTCCCTCACAAGGTGTGTGTAGATATCTTCATAAGCCACATGGGTAGACATCAATCAATCATAGTTTATGCTTCTAGTATTTGTTAGCTGCATTAGCATCATACACTGTATGGGCAAAAATATTGGTACACCTGCTCATTCACTGTTTCAAGGCTATTAAAAAGGAATTGATCCTGCTTTTGTTGGAGTAACTGTCTCTACTGTACAGGGAAGGCTTTCTACTAGATTTTAGAGCTTTGCTGTGAGGATTTGATTGCATTCAGTGACAGGAGTGTTAGTGAGGTCAAGATGTTGGATGATCACCACTTCATCCCTACCTCCCCACCTCATCCCAAGAGTATTGCATGGATCAGAGAAAAACATTCCACTGCTCCTCAAACTCAATGCTGAAAGGTTTAATACCCCTCTCGCCCACACCTGGCATTAGACATTCACATGGTGCCAATAGATTCATGTTTATCTGCTCCAGAGAGTCCTATTCTACTGGCAGTTCTTCTCTAGAGGGACACGCTGTGTGTGTATTTGTACATCTGTCATCCACAAACATTTGGACCTGTAGTGTAGCTGCATTGGATACAAGAGCTACAAGTAGTTTAGTCAGGACTTTGCTGATGCTCTGCCTCTATGGTAGGTGAAATATTGCAGGCTTTTTTCAGCAGTCTTTCCCTTTAACTTCCACACTCCACTCTCCCTGTGGCCTGGTGTGACTGCATGTCTCTGTGAGGCTCTCACAGGGCTGTGTGTGTGCGGATGAAAGTGAGGTCGTTGCCCCACGCAGTAGGTTTTTGTGGATTGAGACCGTGGGGCACAGCAGAATGCCCCCTTCCAGAGGCGTGCTCGCACTTGAACTGTGGCAGACCCCAACGAAGGGGGGGTTCCTTCTTTCATCTGTCCCGTACCGAGGAGGCCATGGTCCCCCCTGACCCCTTAGCGCTGTCTGACATTGTCACCTAATCCTTTCTCTTTCTCTCACACAATCGCTTCCCCCCATCGCAGGATTTGACTTCTTTCTCTTTCCCCAGGCCTCCCCCTTTTCTCTCTTTCACCGGCCTCCTCCGCTCGTTAAGTCGTGCTCACTCTCTCACCGGGCACTGCTTTGCTTTCTCTCTTTCTCTCTCTCCATCCCTCCTCTCATGACCCCCCCACCAGCCCCACCCGCTCCACTTCTTTTCCATAGCTCTTCCTCTGTGACCCCGCCCCTTCCTTTTCCCCCTTCTCAGATCGGAGCGCTGGTGTGAGCGGAGCTGCTGTTGGGGGATTATGTGCTTAGAGGCCTGCGGCCATGCAATTGTGTCATGGGTGGACTGAGGAATGCAGCAGAGGTGGGTAGTAGGCAAGTGACAGGGGCTGGGGGGGACGGGGGTCAGGCTTCTGGAACAGCAAGGAGGAGGTAAAGCATGATGGTCAGAAGCTCCCATTTTTCTTACCATCATTAAGGCTGTGATTATGAGCTCACTGCCTAAAAAATGTTCTTGTTAACCCTGTCGGGTCTCATCAGAGATGCTTTCAAAGACGTCCTCTATAACTCATGAAATGCAGGCCTCAGGTCTACAGGTCTACAGCCCTAATCAGACAGGTTTACATTTACATAGGGTCCTGGGGTAATTTCTTCTTTTACAGGAGCTCCTCTGTGATTTTATTTACATCTGTATCCATCATTACAGGCTGATCTACCCACTGTTTTAAGCTCACTCAGAACTTTCAGGCCTAGTCTATGTGATTTTCTAGTTAGACTTTTGGCTGCTGCTACTAGCCATATTTAGTTTTTTAACATATGGGCAAAGGTGTCAAAAGTATTGACATTCATTACTCAGGTAGACGTATAGATACCAGGGTTTAAAAAGACTTTTATAGAAGCTAAAGTATGAACTTAAGCTTTTTACTCAAGTAAAAGTACAAAAGTTCTGGTTTCAAAACTACTTAAAGTATAAAAGTAAAAATCATGTAAGGAAAATAAATGCCAAAACTTAGGCTGTGTCACAGGGGCATATAGTGCACTACCACACCCCCCACCCCAAAAATTAATTTTTTTCTAAAAGCTGTAATGACTATAATGTTATATTAAAATGTTGATGTTGACATTATTTGGGATGTACTGGCTTCCTGTTTCAGCTGCATATATGACCCTTTATAATGAAAACATTTGAGTCATTTTAAATATATTAGAGACCATATATGTGTAGTACTGAGCTTACTGGAGAGTGACAAGATGTGCAGGTGTGATGGATGGCTTACCAATAGGGTATCAGAATGGTAAATGTTTATTCTTATCATCCAACCACAATCACATTCACTCTTTCTGGATGGTGCAGTTTATCTGGAGAGGATGTTTTTTGAATGATGACAAACCAAAATGAAATAACGAGGCTGTTTTTAAAATGTAAGGAGTAGAAAGTACCGATAATTACATGAAAATGTAAGTAAGTAGAAGTAAAAAGTCGTCTGAAAATAATTACTCCAGTAAAGTATAAATAACCAACATTTCTACTTAAGTATAGTAACTTGACACCTCTGCATATGGAACCACCAAAAACCTTCACCAATCACAAACTAACAAATATGGATAGAACATCCACTTCATATGATAACAGGGAGAGCATTATGTGGAGGAAAAATGAACTAAAATACGAAAGATACCAGCTTATTGAAGTCCTATTAAAGAATTACACAGGCTTATTAAAAGAGTGATTTTAATCACAGCCGCAGGTACAAATGAAAAGTGATTATATTATTATGGCACAGATCTTCAAGATTCATGAAAAATACAACTCTAATGAAGCTCACTCGTCCTGAAGTGATTTTGATTTTTCTGGATGCAGGAGTCTACACATGAGATGTGTAAAATATTAAAAACAGACGTGCCTCTGATAAACTAATCCAATTTGAATAGGGGCTTATGTTGGGAACTAAAAAGGTTTCTGCATGCAACAATGTTTACTATCATATAAAAGATCCGCAATGCTGCCCTTAGAGATGCACACATTCAGAATAAATCACTAAGGGCTTTAATATTTGTTTAACTAAAGTAATTATAATAGATAGCAATATATATACACATTTGCTTGATACTGTAGTTTATGAAAAAGTTAAGGATGTTTGCCTTTCTTAGGTCATATACTCACAGTATATAAAAGCTGCCAATACAACTTGCCATGATATTGTGTTACAATGACAAATATTGTGATGTGTTGCAGTACTGTAAGTAAGGTGATACTGTGATGTTTTAGGAAAAGTGTCATAGTATAAAAAAATCATAATCCTAAAATATTAGTAAAAGAAGTAGATTTTTTAATGCAAATAATCATTTTAATGGCTGAAGATTACAACAATGAGCCATTGTCTATTACACATTTTTTGCATGTATTGATTATTAATAGTATACTGTTCTTTACTGCACTGTATTCCTTATTACTGTACTCAGTATTGTATTGATCAGTGTTGCACTGTCTGTTGTACTGTGTTTTTAATGATACTGTGTTTTTAATGATTTATATATTGTCTTATTCTTTTTGTTTCTTTTTTATATTTTAATTATTATGATTGATCAAAAATGTTGGCATAAGATCATACATACACACAACATTCACTCAAAAATGTCACTTCTGGAGTGGTCACAAAGTGCCATGGTGTACTCATAATTAATCATGCATGATTTAAATCGACAAGATGGGAAATATGCACCACAAAACCACAGCCCTGGAAGTATCTCACATTCCCAGACCAGAATGTGTTTGCGATTAAACACAAGCTTAATGGCAAAGCCATGAGTACCTGCATAGTCTTCTAAGTCACTGCATATAGCGGTCCCAACATATCACCCTTCACAATCTTTGCTTTATGTGTGAGTAAGTGCCTAAGTCTGTCCTCTCCACCCTTCCTTGGTTCCATGCTTCACTGCCAAATGCTGAGTTACTGTCTGTGACTCTCACAACTTTGCTGACACACACTAAGATTTGGTGGAGCCTCTCAGGAGAACCGAGAAGGCTTTTGGTTGTACAAATGACCAAGAGATTACTAGTTCACAGATTTCAAGGGGTCAGGAACACTCTCAAAGCTGGCAGTAGGATCAGTATTGCTGGTCTATATGTACTGTATATAGAGTTGTACAGAAGGAGAGTTTTTAGTAGGCCAGTGACGACAGAAAATGCTAAACTGGATATCGGAGGAAAACAATGACGTTCTGTACAATTGAATCATTTGTCTTAGTAGTAAATGTGTAAATTCAGGCAAATCAACTTATATACAGTTAAATCATTTGTAAAAAGTAATTATGTTGTGAATTAATTAGAAGAACAAAGTTCCAGATGTTCTCCGCAGTGCTCCTTATTGGGCCAGTACCAACAGAAAAGGCAAAATATGAGGAACAAAAGAATGAATTTGATGAGGTTCTGTACATAATATGAAAATAATATCACAACATGATAAAGTATTGATTACCCAAAGCAGGTACTGGATGATAACTAGATATTCATCAGAATATTATGACCACCTTAACGCTGATGATCCCTGACACTGTCCTGTTCATTATAGAAGTTAATTTGGTCCACTGTAATAAACTGATTGTCTGTAGCACTCACCAGAGTTGTCCTTCCCTTCTGGCATCAATGGCCCATGGGGTACCACTGTTACACTATTGGGAAGCACTAAAAGTAGTAGAAGTCCACATTCACTACAGCAGTTCTAGAACAACCCACAAGTCAGCAATTTGCAAGATGCTACCACCCTTTTGGGCACCAATCAAATCACAATCTTTGCTCATCATGATGATTGTTTTGCACTCAGCTACAACTGACTGTAGTGCTCACTTATTTACACATGCAGGATGTGGCATCTGTGACGTCCCAGGCCCAGTTCATTCCAAACCAGGGATGGTCATAAAATTTTGGTATGAGTGTATGTATATATATATATATATATATATATATATATATATATATATATATATATATACTGTACTAAATACACTTAAAACACTAATATGGTATATTTATGACACTCAGTGTTTAAATTTCAGTGTCAGAAAGGAAAAACAGACATGGTGCTGACTTAACTCTGATCATTATGTAAGAAGACATAAGTAAATAATACATATTTTTTTGCTTTGGACTCATTGGGCTCTGTTGTTGTGCTACAGGTGGTTCTTGGTGATTTGGACACTGTGGCAGGGCTCTGTGGCTCGAGGCAGGCTGGCTTCACTGGGTGGCATGGCTCTCTTTTCTCTCTCATCTCTTATGGGCTTTTTCTCATGTATATCTCTATCATTTCAGACCCTTAATGAGGATTGGATGAGCCCATTGATGTTTTTGGGCCTTGGGGCCCGCCATCCGCATGCCTCTTAATGGAGTCTCCTAGCAGCAGTCATCGGCCTCTTTCTTCCAGGGGCATTGTCACCCCCTGAAAGTGACTTACTTCAGGCCTAGTGTGCCTTTCTCTCTTTCTGTCTTTGTCTGCCTCTCCATGTCTCTTTCTTTCTCTCTCTTCCACCACTAGCCGTTACTGCTTGAATAGCTAGCAGTGGCCTCCTGCCAATGGACCTCATCCGTTCTTGACCCCCCACTCCTTACATACACATGCAGGCACACACACATATAACCACATGTACACACACAAAAATTGCCAATATTTAAATACAGTGATGTGTTTTATTACAGATTATGGAACACTGACATAAAAATCTCATTATTGATTGCAAATTGGATTGTTACTGTTCTCCTTCAACATGTGTTTGGTTTCTCAGTATGGGAAATGCCCTCTGCATGACTGACCAGGGAAGCACCTATCATACCACAACAGTGCCAGCTGACAGACCAATCATGATCATGATTCAGGAGTGCCCAAACACCACATATAAATGGTGGCATCTCCAGTGTTTTTAAGCAATTTTCAGTGTCTTCATCATGAATACCACTGGCTTTCCTCAACACTTCTATAGATCAGCCTCTGTGATCTCTTGTTGCAAAACATGGAAGTTTGGCTGTCCTACCTGTTGCTTACAACACCATGTAAACTAAGTAGTTAATGCTTTATGGCAAGCTAGCCCCCTCTGCTAACACTTTATGATGAACTATTCCCCTCTAGCTAAAATTTACAATAAACTAGCCCCCTCTAGCGAGCTCTTTAAAACAAACTAGACTAGAGTGACCAGACATCCTCTTTTACCCGGGCATGTCCTCTTTTTGAGACATTAAAAAACGTCTGGGTGGAATTTCACAAACAGCTGAGATTTAGTTTTACTAGAGCCTACGTCAAATTTCGAGAAGCGTTTCATTCACAAACTAGTCTCGCCCTCCCCCTATTCCGTTTGGTTCGCTTGAGTGAGATGTTATGCTATATTAAATAGAGACGGATGAGCACTAGGACCCAGCGGGAATCAAAAGCCTGTTTCCATTTAGGCCGCCCACAAGCTCACTGATTGGCTCTGCTGTTTCTTGCTAACGTGTGATTGGCCGTCGCTGCTGTCACTCCCTCAAATAGCGTCTGGACTTACACCTGTAAGTTTTTAACATGTTGAGAGTTAGTTTTGCCTGTGTCATGTCAGCTAGACGTATTTTAATATCAGAGGTTTCATATTAAAATCCATTAACATTAACATTTGTGTCTGTGCGTGTGCGTCTACCAGCCTGTGATAAGCCATCCATTTACATGCCTCTATTGTTAAAATAATACAGAATTTCTGCTTATTTTTACTCAAAAATGAGGTATAATTATGTGTAAATGAGGTCTATTGACCGTGTACTCCAAACACAAGTGTAACTAGTAACTATTAATAAAATATATATCATAATTTGTCATTAATATTTATTATTTTAATATTATAAATTTATTAATAATAAAATTATGTTCAAGCACCAAATAAAAAGGTACGAAAAGGGACACGTGGTGCAGGGTGAGAATTATGGAAATATGGTGGGTTTTGGGGGGTCTGACCCCCCCAATTAAGGCTTCAAACAGCCCCCCCCCCAAAAAAAAAAGGGTTAAAAACAATAGATTGGGGGGGGGGTCAAAACATTTAAATAAACTTCTTACATATAATGTTAAATTCTACAAAAACAATGCGTATCTTTGCCTGGAAGAATGTTGTGATACGATTTCAAGCCCCCCTAAAGTGGATAATTACCATGTTAATAACCATTTCTCTCCTTTGCCTGTCTGGCTCATTATTGGTCAGGTGGTTTGCGTCTTAGTTAAGGTGCACAAGCTGCTCAAGCTACAGTGTTACGTGTAAGTAGCTTGCTATCTACTTAGTTTTCTTAAATAAGCATTTTAAACACTTTTCCTTACATACATAACTCACATGAAATTGCTATCTCAGCTTAAATGCTGCTAATTTACCATTCCGCCTTAAATGCTGCTGTGGCTGCCACATTTTTGGTGCTTTTAAGGTGGAACAGAACATTCAAATGGGAATCCACGTTCTGATTTATATGGACTGTTTGTGATTTCTGTACAACCTGAGCAGAAATGTGTAAAACTCTTAAAACACTTCATCATCCACTACAGTCTAAAAAGGGAACTGTGTTTTAATGTAGAGAAAAATTGTTTTAATGCAGGGAAACTGTTAAGGTGGAACGGAAATGTGAACAAGAAACTAAAAGCTTCATACATTGCAGTAGACCTAGTGATGAATTAGTTAATCAGATGAGTAGTATTGCAGTAAACTTGTGTATATATGTGTGTGTGTGTGTGTTTTTTTTACAGTGTGGGTAGAAGTATTGTCAGTTACGTAGTTATTTTTTATTTATTTAGAATTAAATAACAAATGATTCCTGTGGGAGAGATCCTGTAGAATATGAATTTAATTTTAATGGCAAGAAAGCTGATGAAAGATAGCAGCCAATAGCATTGTGTGTGTTTTTGCAGAATTAACTGGATTTTGCTGTATATTATTTATGACTATAAAGGTTATTGTGTGGTATGTGCTACATTAGCTGATTAGTGGATTTATCATTTACATGTTATAGACATTACAGTAAGGAAGCAAGACACTGTAAGGATTGTAAGACGTTAGTTTAATGAAGCTCGCGCCTGCGCTGTACTGGTTTTCATTTAGACCCTGAAAAAAAACTTGACCCCCCCAATTATCATTGTATAATTCGCACCCTGACAATGGTGCACCCCTAAGACCTGTGGTGCCCCTGTACAATCGTGGTGCACGTGATCCTTGTATGCAGAACACTGGCCCTGCATTATATGCCCCCCCACCCCCCGCGTTGAGGTGTCCTCTTTTTCATCATCTCAGATCTGGTCACCCTAAACTAGAACCATCTTTCTCTTTTAAACAAATTAGTGCCCTCTAGCTAACTGTTTATAATTAACTAGCCCACTCTTGCTAACACTTTATGATGAACTAGTCTCCTATAGCTAACACTTTACAACAAACTAGCTCCTTCTAGCCAACACTATATAATGAACTAACTCTCTGGCTAACATTATATGATGAAATAGACCCCTCTATCTAGCATTATACAATGAACTAGCCCCCACTAGCTAATAGTATATGATGAACTAGCCACCTCTAGCTAAAATTATACAATGAACTAACCCTTTTAGCTAAATGTTTACAACAAACTCGACCTTCTAGATATGATGAGTTAGCCCCCTCTAGCTAATGGTGTTTGGCAAGTTATCCCCCTCCCCAGCTAGGTAGTACATACGGTAAGCTAAACCCCTTTTGCTAATACATCATGGTGAGCAATCACATTATATCTGCAATAAAAACAGCCACAAATTGGGCCTGAGATGGAACCTGTAGTTTTAACCCTTTGCAGTTATCACTGATGATATCAAAAATATGGTGTCATTTTTACCCCTCAGCCATAGCTTGTTTAAACAGGTGAAGACATTTTTGAGAATGTATACTGTTATCTTTCAGTCAATATAGGTAAAGTAATCCATTGCTCATTAATTATTTAAATATGTGATTATTTAATTACATTTGAACAGCATAGAAATCGTGCAAGAAATGGTGTCTAAGGGTGAGGGGAGAAAAACAATAAATACAGTAAAGAGTAGCAATAATTTCTTGTTTTATAAAAAACAGTTGTGTAGTCAGATGAACAAAGTTTGGTTCCAGATGTTCTCCCAGCTGTGGATTTGTTAAATTCCATCAGCAGCACTCTTGGTTTTTGGCTTGGAAGTATTGATGAACCAAAGCAAGTGTTGGAATGGACATTGTTCATTTTATCAGCTCCACTGATCATACAGGTGCACTTTGTAGTTCTAAAACTACAGACTGTTTCTCTGTCTACTTTAACCTCCTTTAATCTTGTTCTTTAGTTTTCAGGACCCCCACCAGAGCGCAGGTATTATTTGGATGGTGTATTATTTTCAGCATTGCAGTGACACTGACATGGTGGTGGTGTGTACATTACACTGGCACATATATATGTTTTAAAAATCCACTCACAAAGGTGGCAGAAGATTCTGGCCTAAACAGTAAAGTTGAGGCAGTTGTATGGAGACTCTGAGCCTGTTCTTCTTAAGTACCAGTTGTATCCTGGTAAGATGTCATTCAGTTAAAACATCTGAAACCTGAAAGATTATCTCCTGACTATTTAGCAATACAATCAGAAAATGAGCAGCTCTACTGTGAAAAATGGCACATAATGTGTGTCCACTGTGAGCCCCTGATATGAATGCCCGGCATGGTGCACTCAGCCCATCCTCTCTCCCCATCACACTTGGCTCACTCATTGTCTGAAAGCGTCTCCTCCAGCAGCTGCTGCTCGTGCGGCTGTTCCTTACGGCCTGCCATTTCCAGGAACTTTGTTCTGACTGTGCGCGTTACTCTTCTGCTTTTTTTTTTTAATGAATGGTGCCCTGTTTGCCAGCGCTGAAAGAACAGCAATGCAGAACAAGCAGCGCTCTGCTTTTGTGTCCTGTCTGTTAACCCTTTAAAATGCCTTATTATTCAGAAATTAATCTTAACCTCTTAGAAGCACCCCCACCCTATTTCTCAGTACTTACCAAACTGGAATTTTCTCTCTCAGAATCTTAGGGGTTTTATACAGCAGCTACATTAGTTAAATGCAAAATATTGTGTTGTTTTTTTATTGGGGGGGGGTTATTTATTTTTTTGTTTTTTTGTAAATGAACCCTTTATATCATCAGAAAATATCTTTTATGATTTGTAATATAATATGTCCTTACAGTTTATTACCAAACATAAAAAATTGATGCAATTTTAGATTTTTTTTCACGCTGCACAGCACTAAAGGGACTTTATGTAGGTTAATCTTGCAATTCCAATTTGTGCCACAAGAGGGCACCTTTCAGCAGGACAGAAATTGAGTGCTCAGTTCTGTTTGTTTGGAATGTATTCCAACATCAGTAAAAGATTACAGCTATCAATACTTTCATACCAAAAAGGTGGTAATTTGAAGCAATTGTTTAAATTGGCAGCTCAAATGAGGCCAAAATGAATAACTTGAGTAGAAAGAAGAGGGTTTAAACATCTTTGACACAATTTTTGTTTGAATCTTAAAAAATCAAAAACTCTGAATAGATGCTGGTCTCCCCTGTTGAATCCAGGCTACTTAAGTCAAAGCGATTGTATGACATATAGGGATATTGTCATTTTAAGGGTTAACTTTATCTGTGACAGAACAGCTGAAATACAGCAACTCAAAAAAACGTCTGTAGTCAAACAGTAATGCATCTGTGTTTATGATCATCTTCCTGTGCTTTTCCCAGACAAGTACTGCTGGGTTTCAGTTACAGCACCATCAACAGACATATGTAGCTCCTCTGTCATCGGGCCAAGCTCAGCTCCCTCAGACAAAGTGGCTCTTCTTACGTAACCAGCATCTCTCTGAAGTTGCACATGGGTGTCAGCTCATTACCCCTATAAACTGCACACATTTCAGTACAGTACCTACATGCTAGTTTTATAGATGCTCCTTAAGTCTTAATAGTAATAACTGTGTAATAAGCCTGCGATTTAAGGAGTTAATACATCTGGGTGATTAAACAGTTGAACTTCCCCCTGGGGGACGGGACGCAATTAGCGTGAGATATCGAGCCAGTGAAGCACTGCAGCCGCAGGCGCCTCTGAGAGAAGCCGTCGTCATTCCTGTTCATATGATCCCAGTGTTCTGGAATGCGTGTTGCATTAGTGGCCTTCCACTCTTGACCAAGCCAGCTGTCACCCAATTTACCCATTCAGCATCATCTCCTCTCAAAACTGACCTAGAAGCCCACGCTCTAGGCCTCCTGTATGAAAGAACATAGATCGTTGAGTTTGGTGAGGTCCAGTTGGTGTTGTGAGAGGGTCGATGGTTGGAAATTGCAGGCCCGATTACAGAGAGTCCGAGAAGCCATGCTCACCCCCCCTTCCACCCGATCTCTCAGGAGTGGACAGTGTGCGGAAATCGCCCTTGATTTACACGCGACAGCTGCGGAGAAGAGAGGCCCTTTTGATCGGGCTGCAGCCGCCCGACTACAGCAGCCCAGCCACAGCCTCTGCTACTTTCACCTGTCACGGGGTTTCCCAAAAATGAGCTGGTTTAAAAGGTGGAAAGGCCAAAGGAACAAGGCTTTTAGCCTTCGAGGGGTGTGTGCTTTAGCAGGATGACTCTTTCTGAGACAGGACCTACAGCACAGTGTATCACAGTATTGTGCAACAAATCATTTGAACGTTTCTTTAGAATGGCATCGCTGTCAGAGGAAATGTGACCATCTAAAAGCAGCTCTTTCACCACTCTAGCTTCCCTTGTTACAGTGTGAGATGTCACCACAACACCAGTTGTAAAGGGTGCTGACAAATACAAAACACTTCAGGGCTGTCAGAGTTAACCTGTTAATGATGCATTAATTTGAAAAATGATTGACCCTGATTGTTTTTTGACACTGTTAACACATTTTCATTTTTTAAAGTGTGCACTGTGACTGAACGAGGGCATTCAGAGATCTTATTATAGGTCTGGTTGAACAGGGGAAGAATGCAATGTCAGTGTTTTTGTTCAAAATGATGGTTTTAGACTCTACACATCTTTGCATTTTTAGCTTTGCTAGAGCAAGTTCAGCATGAACAGCTTGAACTGCAGTCATTTATATACAGTATATATACTGTATATATGGGGGCAGCCATGGCCTAGTGGTAAGGATCTGGTCTTGTGACCAGAAGGTCGCTGGTTCGATCCACAGACAGGACATGACTGAAGTGCCCTTGAGCAAGAAACCTAACCCCCTAACTGCTCCCCGGGCGCCGGTGGAAAAAGTTCATTTGTGTGTGTGTGTGTGTGTGTGTGTGTGTGTGTGTGTGTGTGTGTGTGTGTGTGTGTGTGTTTCACTGCACGAATGGGTTAAATGCGGAGGTCAAATTCCGTTGTGTGAAAAATCACATTGGCTAAATTGGTTAATCTTAATCTTAATCTTAAACATATAGGACTCTCTGGAGCAGATAAACATGAATCTATTGGCACCATGACTAGTGTCAGGCATGGGCTAGAGGGGTATAAAGTCTTCTAGCATTGAGCAGGTGAGCATTGAATCTGTGTTTGCTGGAATGATGGGGCGAGTTGAGGGTGAGGTGGCCTGGCGATCATCAACACTCGTCACTGAATGCAATCAAATCCTCACTGCAATGATTTAAACGTTACTCAAGGAAAAGTAGGATAAACTCTTTATAATAATCTTAATGTTGTAAGAAATTAAGAATGAGCAGATGTCCCAATACCTTTGTACAAGCTTCAGCCTGTAGCGAGTGAGTAGAAGTATGAGGTGTAAGTTGAGCACATGAACGTATTCATTTGTGAACTGCTCACTGAAACCTGAGTCCAGATGCGGTTTTTGAACTTTACAGAAGTAGGAAAAATTAGCAGTTAAGTTAGACAGCCCGTCTGCATCCTCACAGACAACAGAACTGTGAGACAATCTCAGTAAACAGACAGAAGAGGGTATTCCAGCCGAGACATCAATGGCAGGAGGAGAGGCATTCAGGGCTCATCAATGGTTTGCTTCTGACAGTGTGAGGTATATGAGGAGTGACAACGAGAGAACCTCCTCTAGGGGGCCACTGTGTGTCAGCTCAGGTGGTGGCCCTCCATATTCTTACTCAGAGATGCTAATGGGTCAACCCAACTGAATCTTAAACAGCATATTAAAGATCCCAATAGAATGATAATGTACCTACTGTTGGTAGTACTGTTACCTATGGTTGAAGGAACATCTAGACATTCTGTCATTACCATTAGTAAGACATAAAATAATGGCTTCATTTGGTCTTAAATCATCCAGTGTCCAGACATTGTTCAATCACTGGCCATACAATTTGATTTCAAACCAAAGTTTGTGTGTACAGTACCAGTCAAAAGTTTAGACACCTTCTGCACATTCAGTGGTGTTTCATGATTTAAAAATGTTCTGCATTGTAGACTAACACTAAAGGCATCTAAACTATGAGTAAACACATCTGTAATAATTTAGTAAACAAACAAGTAAACAAACCAGAATATGTTTATATTTTACAGTCTTCACAGTAGGCATCTCTTGCTTAGATGCAGCTTTCTTGGCATTTTCTCAGTCAGCTTTATGAGGTAGTCACCTGGAATGACTTTCAGTTAACAGCTGTGTCTTGTCAAGAGTTCATGACTTGCATTTCTTGCCTCTTAATGTGTTTGAGACATCAGTTGTGTGTCTATTTTGAAGTAAAATCTAAAACATGTTTTGGTTTGTTTAACACTTTTAAGTTTACTACATGATTCCTTATGTGTTCACTCAGTGTCTGGATGACTTCAGTATTAATTTACAATGTAGGAACATAAAAAAGTGGCCAAACTTCTGATTGGTACTGAATTAGAAAGGAGATAAAGAAAGACTGGGAGAGAGAAAGAGTTAGAGTGTTGGCGTCACAGACTGAGTGAGAAGACCCCTGACTGAATGAGAATATCCTCCTTTTCAGCTGAATCAGCAGGCCGGGTCACAGGAATGGAGGTTATCAATGGATCAATGGGAGTTAAAGAGAGCGAACAAACCCTCAGCAGTGCCATCACCCTCCCTCAGGGGTGTTAAAAGAGAGAGAGAGACAGAGAGAGGGAGAGAAGTAGAAAAAAGGAATCAGTATGAAAAAATCACACTATGATGAAGTACTTCTTTAATCATTTGTAATACCTCCATTGTGAAAGTTTCAGTTTCATAGCTTAGCTTATAGGAAGTAGCATTATTAAATGGGAAGAGACAAGATTCAACAGACTACAAACAGATGGAAAAACATTATGGAACAACAGCACTGCTTAGAAAATACTGATACACTATTTGTGTGTTGCAATATTATGTTAATGTATCAATTCTCAAAAAATATTTTGGTAACACTTTCTATGAAGCCTACATTTATACGTCATTACAAATGTGTTTATAACTCTTTATAACTTGGTAATAATGCTTTGTAAGCATACTTATAAACTAATAATGCATCATGAGGCTCTAATTATATATTATAACTCAGGGTTTGATGACTTATAAACATGTTATAACATTAATGTTATAATTCATTATAATGCATTATAAACAAATAACGATCTGTGCTGTTATAAAGGCCTTATTACAATTATAAAGCATTATAAACATTCAAAATGTCATCACAGAGTACTTCAAGTAAATAGTTTTTTTCCTCATTATAAACGTTTTCAATCATTGTAATGCTTTATAAACAGACAATGACCTGAGCAGTTATAAAGGACTTATGAAACCTGTATTTA